>APFE030675587.1:2866-15567 GCA_000404065.3 Pinus taeda
GGGGAAACAACACTTCCATCTTTATAGTTGTGAGTGGTAGGCTTCCTGGTTGCCATAATTTTTCTTTTCATTTTTCTTGCTAACTTGAATGCCTTCTCCAATGAATCAGGTTCCCAAAGGCGAACCTCTTGTTGGATATCATCCTTTAAAGTCCATATGAACACATAAATCCTATGCTCCTTTGGAATATCTTTTACCCTTATGTTCAATTTTTGGAAGTCGTCAATATGCTCCATCATTGAACCCTTTTGTTTGAGATTTATCAATTGGCTAAAAAATGTGTTGCTTTTTGTATCATCATAATGTGCTATCATTTCTTCCGTAAAAATTTCCCAGGTGACAATTTGTTTACGACAGCAAAGCCATCGATACCATACAAACTAATTTGGTTCCAAATATAAAGTTTCAATACGTACCTTTTGTGTGTTGTGCACATTATGGAGATCGAAAAACTGCTCCATCTATAGTATCCATGTTTCGGGATCCTTGCCATCAAACTTCCTCATATCAATTTTTTGAAAATGGCGGGTCTTCAATCTAATATTAGAGTCTATGAAATTATGATTAACATTTCTTTTGTTCTCATCATGAATTTTCTTTACTACCCTTTCACCATTAGTAACCATTTCTTATAGCAACTTATTCAAATTTATCTTCAATTCTTCCATCTTAACGTCCATGCCATTCATCTTAGCATCCATGCTGCCATCTTATCTTCCATGCCATTAATCTTGGCTTCAGTTACCTTTTGTGAGAGTGAAATTTGTTGTAATTGGTCTTGTAATTTTGATATATCATGTTGCATTTCCTCCTCTTCTTCACGAGTCATGCTATAGCTTTCAGGTTTCTTACTAGGTGTTTCCATTTTCTTTCTTCAGGGCATCAATTAATGCTTTTTCTCACTATGTAAGAGATCGATATTGAAACCGTTGTATATTTGTAACTACGGATCTTGAATATCTGAAATCGCGTCATGTACTAGCCCTTTGAGTCATGTTTCTAACCCCACAAGTCTGATCAATATTGGATTCTCCAAGGAAGAGTTATGCCAAATCTCCCACTATGACCTGATTATGGACTAGTTCAGTAGAGAGAACTTGTACAGAGTGCCGCATGTCACTGTTTCGACCTTAGTACTTGAAACTAATATACAAAAAACTACAAGCCATCCTCTTTCTGAAACTTCTTACGAAATTTCAATCTAATGCTTAGAACAAAAGTTATGACGATTTTCCCCAGGTCACCTACTTGGAACATAATTCGGGAGTCTGCAAACACCCTAACTTCCTCAAATCATATCTCAGAAAATATAGTGAGACAAGCTCTAAAATTCGGACCTGAAGTTCAAAACGATTTTAGATCAAATGGGTTTTTGTTTGAGCTTCCGAAACATCATAGAAAAAACAGTTATAGTGAAAATTCCATGATGACCTATTTAGAGCAGCAAAAGCCTAGAATCCAAAGCTTTGATACCAAATGTTATGAAACTAGCTCACAAAAAGATAGAAAAGATAGATCAATGCCTTAGAATCCAGCCTCTTCGAGGGGGAAACCTTCTTTACATTACACAAACGAACAACTCTTGGATGATACAAATGACTAAACTTCACTTCTATATATAGGAGTCTAAGGGGTCACAATATAATCAAGCCGACATAACAGTAATAACATAAGGGCATAACAATAACAATAGTGGGTTTCTATGGGGCACACTAATAACAATATGGGGACAATAGGGCACAATTATAACAATAAGGGCTACAATGACAATAGTAATGGGGGAATCACTAGTATTATAGGGACCTAACATTATAAATGAAATCTCTATAAATAGAGGTCTAAACACTTCATTTTGATCACCAATTTGGGCAAGAATTTAGAGATGCAAAGTACAGAAGAAGACAGAAGGCGAAGGAGAACAAGGAGACTATTGTTTAGGATGATAAAAGGATAATTTTGTTTGGGAATAAAATCTTGGTCAAAGCTGCCATAATTGTCATGGTCGAAGCTGCCGTAGTTGCCATGGTAGAAGCTGTCGTAGTTGTCGTGGTCAAAGTTGTCGTAGTTGTCGTGGTCGAAGAGCTTCTATAGTTTTTGTGGTAGAAGTTGTTGTAGTTTCCGTGGTTGAATTTGCTGTAGTTTACGTGATCGAAGTTGTCGTAGTTTCCATGGTCAAAGCTACCGTAGTTGCCGTGGTTGAAGCTGCCATAGTTGCCATGGTTGAAGTTTTCTTGGTTGAAGTTATCATAATTGTTGTGGTCGAAGTGTTGATTTATTGGGATTGGACAAATAGAGCTTGTCGAAGTCTTCTCTTGAGAACATAATAGGGAAGAGTTGGAGAACTTTTTGAAGCAACATATTGAAGATTTATGGAGATCATTGAAAACCATGATGCATTGAAGTCATTATGAGGTGACCTTGAAGAAGTTTTGTTTGGGTAACATGAAGAGAAATGGTGACACCTTCATGTGAATAACAAGGTTGTCATTGATGATGTGACATGGGGACTTAGTGAAGGCATAGCTGAAGATTGATAGGGCTTGTTGAAGAAAAAATTGGGAGCCATGAAGTATAAGCAAACATACCTTGAAAATGTGAAGCTATAGGGTTGGAGCCCTTGGGGTTGGTGCCTTGGAAAGTCCAAGTTGGTGCTTGGAAAATATAGGATTGGTGTCCTTGGAGTTGGTGCTCCTAAACTCAAGGTTGGTGCCTTGGATAAGATAGGGTTGGAGCCCTAGAGGATCAAAGTCTTTAAGAAACCAGTTCGGAGCCTGAAACAAATATAGGGTTGGATCCCTTGAGGTTGGTGCCTCAAAATTGACAAGGTTTGATCCTTGGAAGTCCAAGTTGGTGCTTGGAAAATACAGGTTGGAGCCTGGGAGATTGAAGACCGGTGTCTTCACCTAGGGTTGGAGCCCTACATATATTGTAATTTATTTATTGAAGAAATTAATAAAAGCATTTATTCTTATTGTTCATTTTTGTGTTCTAAATATAAGTGATCTAACTGGTAAAAGTAACAATTGAAAAGAAATATTGATTCACCCCCCTCTCATTATTTCCAAAAATTGGTATTAGAGCCAATACCTTCACACAAAGCATAATAGCTTGAATGTTGATCATTAGAACAAAAATGGCGAAGCCAAGGAAGAAAGTATCCAATCCTCCTAAAGATGTGTCTCCCTCAACCACTGAAATTGAAGTCAATCAATTTATGAAGGCTCCATTGCTCAATGGAAACTTTGATATATGGGAGGCAAGAATGAGGAATTTCTTAAAGACTCAAGACATTTAAGTATGGAAATCGATGATTGTTGATAGCATGCTAGATGGAGAATCCAAGGAACATAATACGAGAGCAATGAAAGCAATCTTGAATGGGCTACCTGATTCTATGAAGGCTAATTTTGAAAAATGTTCATTAGCAAAAAGAATATGGGATAAAATTCATGATCTTCACTCAAAAGGAGCATTGATAATGATCTCTAGTCAAGAAAATGATGGAAAACAAGAAGGAAATCCAGAGCCCATTAGGGAAGGTGAAGATAAGAGTGATAACATCAAGGTTAAAGAAGACCTAGAAGATGAAGAGAATGAAAAGATTTTGAAGAAGAACTCCTCACTAAACTTATGGCTACCATGGAAGAGATTAACAATTTGAAAAAGGAAAATAAGGAACTTAAGAAGAAAGTGCAAGTTGGTGACCAGGACAAGACAAGGAATGAAGTTGACCTTGTCAAGCTTCAAGTACAAGAAAGAGATGCGGATCTCGCCAAGATTAAGGAAGAATTTCATCAAAACAAGAGAAAGCATCATGAAGAATTCATATCCATGAAAAACCAATTGGATAAGGCAAATAAATGGGAAGATACCTTGTCAAGCCACCTTGAACAAAGGCATAAAAGCTTGAACAAATTTGAAGCAGAGATTGGTCAATACAAGGAAGATGTCTCCTCCCTTAGATATCAACTAGAAGAATCAAGGAAACAAGCACAAGGAGCTGAGAAGGTTATTGAAGATTTGACATTCATATAAGGACAAGTTGATAAAGCAGAAAAGGAGAGAAATGCCATGATATGCCAACTAGAAGAAAAGGGTGATGACATCACCAAGTTAAAATCAGAATTGTGTGAAGCAACCAAGATGATGGAATAAATGAAGAAGAAACTAGTTATGAAAGATGAAGATTATGAAAAGTTGAAAGGAGAAATTGTAATTCTTAAAAAGGAATTTGACTTGCTGAATAAGAACTTGAAAAGCTCTCAAACCCTAGATGACATCTCAAATCATGAAAGGCCTTCCCTTGATAAATCAGGTCTTGGTTATGCAGGTGAATCCTCAAGAAAGAATGATGGAAACCCTAATGCTTCAAACAACAAGGATGTGAGGAAGCCTGGAAGAAATGTTGATGCTCCCAGTTCTAGCAAAGGCAAGGAGAAGAGTCAAGAAAACTATGGAAGAAACCTTCCTCCAAGAAGAAATGCAGATGGTGTCAAGGATGCAAGAAGAAATGGTTACATCAAAGGATCCCAAGGAAAAAAGACTTCAAAAGTACATCAAGGAAACCTTCTTCTCCCAGGTACCAAAGTATATTTCTTGTTTATTGCTATTCTTGTACAAACCTTGGGCACATGGAAAAATATTGCAGGGCATATCACAAAGATAATTATAATGTTCCTTGTCAATATCCGAGAGGCAATTTTGCAGGAAGTCATCAATTCTTATTCATGAACAACATGAGTGATTCAAATGTCATAACATTGGACATATGCCACGTAATTGTAACTTGAATTGGGAACCTACTCAAGATAGAACTATGCCAGGAAATAAATTTACACAAGTATGGAGAAGGAAGAAAATACAATCCGAAAATCTCTTGAACTCTCTAGCCAACAACACATGTTGTTGACCTGATCTTCGACAATCTAAGAATTTGATGGGGAAAATCTCCAAAAGGAAGACCATGCACACAGTTAGGGGGAGCTTACGATGATTAGGAATTCTTATAGAAGCCATCTGTGAATGAGTCTTATGAAATCCTTGATGAGCTATATGGACAATCATTCTTTGATAGATCATCTCTCAGGAACACTCGAAGAATATAATCCTTATTCATCTGATGGATTATTATTGAAGATCTCTTCCACTTGATCATTAGTAGGTAATCTTTCATGACGGGGAGTTGGTTCATCACATGAAGGAATTTAAGCACATATATCATGGACCACATTGCTAGAAAGAAGAGCACCATGACAGGGGGAGTAGCATATCTATGAAGAACTACTATTCGTAAAGAAAAGAAGCATCTTGATAGGGTGAGTACTTGGGCACCCCATTTTCCATTGATGTCAAAGGGGGAGAGAATGTTGAAAGGGAAAGAATATTTCCATCAATGACAAAGGGGGAGATTGTTAATCTAGGTTGTCATTGATGTCAATATGGCACTAGCCGAGATGAAAATATTATTGAGATGCCTGGTTCCAAATGATGATGTCATGATTCTTGTTTCATAAGAATGTCATCAATTAATATGTCAAGTCACTAATGACGAAGTCTTAAGAAGTGCCAAGTATTTAGAAGTCATTGATGACATATGGAGGACTACATTTGATGATGTCATATTCTTTATGAATGACCACAATTGATGATGGCACTTGATGAGGTCTTGATAACATGGTTGGAGATCATTTGATGGTTGGAAGATTATTTGGATTTATCCTAATGATGTTACACTATGACTGCACTAGTATATCATGACATTGTTCATGCGTCATGCTACATGGATGTTGTGCTCCTACATAATGACTCTATGATCCTATGATTACATTGATAACAATGGAGAAGCCAAAGAATGAAGAAGCCACACTGTCCCAAACATTCCTCATGCTGTCCCAAACTTTTTATGCATAAAATTTAAGGACAGTCACAAAGAAAAATTATTTTGGACACCTTGGAGGAATCCTTTGAAAATGGATCCTAGACCATCTTAAAGAGGATTTTTTCCTCTTTCTAACGAGCCTTTATTTTCCCCGAAACTCCCAATAGTTTCTGAGATATTAAATTTTTAATTTAAGGAAATTATTCCTAACAGTGAGCCAACCTACGCTTAGTCATACAAGTCAGCCTCACTTCAAATAGACGTGTCCCCTAAGTTGTAAACAAAATCTATATAAATAGAGGTCTAAACACTTCATTTTGATCACCAATTTGGGCAAGAATTTAGAGATACAAAGTATAGAAGAAGAAAGAAGGCCAAGGAGAACAAGGAGACTATTGTTTAGGATGAAAAAAGGATAATTTTGTTTGGGCATAAAATCTTGGTCGAAGCTGCCATAATTGTCGTGGTTGAAGCTATCGTAGTTTTCGTGGTTGAAGCTACCATAGTTGTCATGGATGAAGAGCTGTCGTAGTTGCCTTGGTAGAAGTTGTCATAGTTACCGTGGTAGAAGCTGCCGTAGTTGCTGTCGTCAAAGCTTCCATAGTTTCCATGGTTGAAGCTGTCGTAGTTTCCGTGGTTGAAGTTGTTGTGGTCAAAGTTGTCATAGGTGTTGTGGTCGAAGTGTTGATTTATTGGGATTGGAAAAATAGGGCTTGTTGAAGTCTTCTCTTGAGAACGTAATAGGGCAGAGTTGGAGAACTTTGTGAAGCAACATATTGAATATTTGTGGAGATCATTGAAAACCATGATGCATTGAAGTCATTATGAGGTGACCTTGAAGAATTTTTGTTTGGGTAACATGAAGAGAAATGGTGACACCTTCATGTGAAGACAAGGTTGTCCTTGATGATGTGATGTCGAGACTAAGTGAAGGCGTAGCTGAAGATTGATAAGGCTTGTTGGTAAGGCTTGTGAAGTGAGCCCTTGGGGTTAGTGCCTTGGAAAGTCCAAGTTGGTGCTTGGAAAATATAGGATTGGTGTCCTTGGAGTTGGTGCTCCTAAACTCAAGGTTGGTGCCTTGGATAAGATAGGGTTGGAGCCCTAGAGGATCGAAGTCCTCAAGAAACCAAGTCGGAGCCTGAACCAGATATAGGATCGGAGCCCTTGAGGTTGGTGCCTCAAAATTGACAAGGTTGGAGCCTTGGAAGTCTAATTCGGTGCTTAGCAAACATAGGTTGGAGCCTTGGAAGTCCAATTCGGTGCTTGGGAAACATAGGTTGGAGCCTTGGAAGTCCAATTCGATGCTTGGCAAACATAGGTTGGAGCCTAGGAGATTCCAGATCGATGTCTTCACCTAGGGTTGGAGCCCTACATATATTGTACTTGATCTATTGAAGAAATTACTAAAAGCATTTATGCTTATTGTTCATTTTTTGTTATAAATATAAGTGATTTAACTGGTAAAAGTAATAATTGAAAAGAAATATTGATTTACGCCCTCTCAGTATTTCCAACTCCTCTGTGTTCAACTCTTATTCTTGATCTCTCCGTGAATGATCAGTTTTATGAAGGCTCGTTCCTAGCTCGACTAGGCTCCAAATTAAGTCATGATCTTTCTCGGATATATGATTTTGTCTCATCTCAGTTTTCCTGTAAGACTCTAGATTTAAATTTTCCTTTAATTTTGTTGCCTTCAAGTTCTCTTGCACTATTATGCATGAAATTGGAATTCAAGTTGATTGATCGTTGGTCCTTTGTTGACCAACACTCAATGCTATCTCTCTTGAGCTTCAATTGTTCCAATTCTTACACAGTTCAGATTCAGATCTCTCATGGATCTAAAAGCATGAATCCTTCATGAGGTTATTCTTCCTTGTAAAATCCAGCCTCACACATACAATCATAAAATATATGAATACAGATGTTATTGACAAGAATACAATATTGTTGAATAAATACAAAATTTGCAGAAGGCCCACTCTGACCTGATTTACATCAATTGGTCCATTCTTGTCCTAATATATATATTGGCTTTATAAGCCTCTCACTTGCACACTCTCTACATTCACACACTCTAAATCCTCTCTATATTCATTTTATATAATGCAATACAAAAGGATATTGAACTAATTCAGTTCAGATCCATAAATTCCTCACCTAAACCTCTAATCTAGGACTTCTAGATCCACTATATCCTCTAAGAGATCTAACTTCCCTCATTTTTCTTTAACTCTCTCAATATTCTTGAGATATATTCATAGGAATAGATATTATTACAATTTCATCCTAAATACATATTTTCTAGAATCTCCTCACAAACTTAGGCAAATAAATAATGAATCAATTACATTTAATTACTTGAATTAGGGAACCAACTCCCTTGGTAAATGAAACAACCCCTAGGTTTAGTCAAAAGGATTTGACTTGCAAATGGAATGCTCCTAAATCATCTATTTTGAAAAAGATGCATCTAAAGTTTATAATACCCCTCCCAAGCTTGTTTTTATATATATCTTATTAAAACAACCGAGTGAGTTTCCTGTAGAAGCTAAGATATCTAGATTTAACAAATGAATAGCCATATTAGGGAGTCTTACCCAAAATCGGGTGGAAAGAGTTGTCATGGATAGAGGGTTGAATTCAAGAAACCATGGTTGAATGGAGAGCCCAAAGTGATCCCAAAACCAAGGTCCTTGATAAAAAAACCCTTTGATCATCCTCTTAATTTCTAAAATAAACCTCAAAGAAATTCTTCAAACAAAAACTAAATTCCATATTTGACGAAAAGGTTTGATTCACTCAATATAGAGCATAGATTCCATTGACCAAAGCCCATTAAATAAAAAAATAGTGAGATTATGCTCATATGCCATACAAGAAATATTGAATTGGGTGTTATCCACCTCTAGAGTTAGAATATCTTTTGCTTGTTCGACAATGAAGGCTAGCCCTCATAGATATTTTGGAGTTGGTTGTGAGAGCCTTGGATTTGGAGCATCCTTAAAGGATTGTGATTGAGAGGAAGAGGGTGCACCCCAACCTTTAGCTCCTCCATTCAATCTTGATACGAGGAGGATTAAAGTGTCCTTGGCTATACTATAGTCTTTGAGTAAATGCCCTTCCTGAAGCTACCTACGCATATGTATTCTCATATATTTATGAGCAAGAGAAGGAACCAAAGGAAAGCTTGAAATAGGTTTCATTTTTACACAAGCTCAAATCAAAGAAAAAACTATGATTGAGATAGGTTTCATTTTTACACAAGCTTGAAATAGAGAAAAAACTATGCTTGAGATAGGTTTCATTTTTACACAAGCTCAAAACAGAGAAAAACTTATGCTTGAGATAGGTTTAATTTTTACACAAGCTTGAAATAGAGAAAAACTTATGCTTGAAAAAAAATTCATTTTTACACAAGCTTGAAAAAAAAAAAAAAAACTATGCTTGAGATAGGTTTTATTTTTACACAAGCTTGAAACGGAGAAAAAACTATGCTTGAGATAGGTTTCATTTTTACACAAGATTGAAATAGAGAAAAAATTATGCTTGAGATAGATTACCTTGCCTCCAACTTGACTTGCAAAATCTCTTGGCTTAATTTCGGCATGATGACCAGAGGCACATGCCCCCTAGACTTTATGAAGGAAGATCTATTTCATTTTTTAATGAGCTTGACACAGGAAAGGAACTATGATCATGGTGACCTGTTTTATTTTATCATGAGCTTGACATAGAAAGGGAACTATGCTAATAACAATTTGTTTCATTTTTTAATGAGCTTGACACATAAAAGGAACTATGCTCATATGTCTTATTTTATTTTTTAATGAGCTTGACACAAAAAAAAAGAATTATGCTTGTGACACTTACTTTTATCGTGGATTCCAAGAGGTCTTCATTGGATGGAAAAAAAATCCTATGGAAGGAATACATGTCAAGGGACTCAATAGGGGTAGGAAGGTCAGGCCCCAGTGTCCCCATTGAAGGGTTCACCATATCCATTACCATATCTAGGTGAAAATAAGTTGAGCATACAATAAGAGGTTATTTTTCATTGGCAAGTGAAGACATGGGATAGGTTTGCACATAATTAACTTGTTGCAGGGGGATACCACTTGCATATAGGGAACATTTAGGGAGGTTATATGTTTGGAAATCAATCAAGACCAATAAACAAAAGTTGTTCAATAGTCACAACGTTTCCATTAGGAGGGAAATACATCACTCAAAAAAGTGTGGAAATGAGAGCTTTCATGGCGTAGATGTAGTCTCTCCCAAGGAGAAAATTGAAATCCAAGGGGCCTTGGACTACCATAAAATCAATACAAACAATTTTTCCTTCCAAGGTAATGGACAACTAAGGAAGGATCCATAAGGCTTCACCAACTCTTCTGTTAAAAGCTAATAGATTCTAAGTAATGGATAGAAGCTGATGGAACGTCTAGATTATTAAGCAATTGAGGATGTAATGCTAACAAAATCACTTTCATCTATAATAGTGAGACTATGTCCTTATTACAAGCATGCATAATCATTTGGAAAGGCATGCAAGAAGGGAGACAAGGGTCCACCAGACTACTCCAATCAAAGAAAGTGACTAGAGTACTTAGAGGGGGTTTTGTTGAAATTCGTGAGATTCCCCCTAGACGAGAAATACATGAATTGATCAGAAGAAATTGAGTGGTATGGGATTCACTCTCCAAGGGTAGAATACGATCAAATGAAGATGGAATCGAGTTGACCACTTCATAAACCAATGGTTCATTAACCTGAGTGGTATGGGCTTCACTCTCCAAGGGGAGAGTGGGAACAACTGAAGATGGAATTGAGTTGACTAATTCATCAAACAATTTTGGGTTGGGAGAGAACTTATTGTAGCCAACTGGAAGTTGTTGTTGAGAAATAACAAGGTTTTCCAACAATTTTGAGGCTTCATCCAGACAATGGAAAAGGTGAGTTCGATGAATCCATTCACATAACCTATAAGGAAACCTAAATTTACTCTTTTTCTCTAGAACGTTATAATCAATGGTTGATGGACCAATAGGAAGTTGATGATAATCCTTAGACCACACTTCTAAGACTGTGGGAATACAGGGAAAATCATTAAGAAGGTGGTCACCCTTACAAATCTTGCAAGGGAATTTGGGCTTGCGGTGTATGTTGTAATGTTTCTCAACATTATCAACACTCTCAAAAATGGTTGGTTGGTTTCCCCCTTTCTTATTTCGCTTCTTCTTATTCTTCCTTTTCTTCTTCTTCTTAGCTTCCTCGTTACTAGCATCAAGACTTTCACTAGATGACAAAGAAAAAAGGGGAGATAACACAATGGGTGAAGAAGGAAAATGTTAAACCTGAGGTTGGTGTTGTTGAGGTGGAGAAATCAGTGGAGGAGTAGCATGGGTGTTTGGGACCAACAAAGTTGAGATCAACCATATTGGTAAATCTTTCGTGAATTTGGGGGGGGACAACATAGCCATATAAGGAGAACCAATATTTCCAATACAAGGAAAAATAATAGGATCCCTGTTAAAATGGGTTCCTTGATTAGTAAAATATGAAACGTTTTCCATCAAACTCAACCTAAGGTCTAATAAACGTGGGGAAAAAATAACACACGCTAGAAAATTTAAGGAAGCAAACATACAATCCAATATAATCATGAATGAGAAAGTGGGTGGATCAATTACAATGGTGACCTGCTTAACAGTCCGCTCCTAGTGCAAGTACCCTCATATATAGTTGAGCACCCTCCAGGAAGACCCAAATGAGTTTTACCAACGTTTGTTCTAGGTACATCGAGGATCTATAACAACCCTGGTGAAAATTCCATGTAACAAAAGTTAAAAACAATAACCATGGATGATGGGACACTTATTCCAAGCTGAATGTTGGGAAAAATGCTAGAGATGGAGATCACTTGTGATTGTTTATGGCTAAGGAAATTGGAAAAGGAAATGGGTAAGGCTTTGAAAAGGAAAAATGGTGTTTTTGGCGAATTTATTTATGAAAATAATGGAAATTAGGAGAAAAGGGAGGAAAAAGGCCATGGGTTGCATGTGAGGAGGAAAATGAAGGAAAATAATGGAAAATGAAGAATATAGAGGACTCATTCATAGAAAGGCTTCACAAGATCGGTTGTTAACCTTTTGTCAGTTCAGTGTTGGAGTTCTCTTCTATTTTCTCTCTCTCTCTCTCTCTCATACTCTTGGAGACTTAGAGTTTTCTTGGAGCACTCTTGGAGGGTATGTCATACTTGGATTTTGGAGCTAAAAGGCAAAGGAAGAGCATGAAAATGCAAGAGGGCATCGAGATCAACAACACATCAAATTTACTTGCATATACCAAGTTGCATGAATGTTTCCTTCACTAGTTTTGGCATGCATGTGGTTTCTTGGCTGTGATCTGTCATTGGCATGGAGGATTTCCTGGATTGAAAGTGGATTGCCTAGCCTTTCCGTTTCCTGGATAGCCATGGTGATTGTGGGTTTACTTTCATTGTTTGTTTTTGGTTGGTTCTCATGTTTCCTTAGCTTGGGTTGAGTTACTAGTTCCTAGATCCTTGGTTGGACAAACACTCTGGAGCCCTGTAACATCTTGGGTTGAGTTACTAGTCCCGTAGACTTGGTTGGAAAAACATTCTTGAGCCCTTGGTGGTTTAAGTTACTAGTCCTAGAGCCTTGGTTGTGTTATCACTCAGGTTGTCCCTAGGCTCCTAGTAGGGATACGGCCAAGGTAACCACAAACCAATCTTCTGATTGCAGGTTCTAGCCCACCTACAATCGGAGAGGGCTCTCTCCTTTAGATTCAACCTTAGTTGATG
>APFE030675589.1:0-15027 GCA_000404065.3 Pinus taeda
CCTTTGTACCTTCTCCCACAAGGTCACAAACAACCCCAACAAGTCCTGCAACAATCAACAATCCTTGCTTCTCCATACAAGGTCTCATCATGAACATCCATGGTAAGATGCCCCCTAGCATTGGAAAACTGGCTTTGCCCTTCCCTCCACACAGTCCATCTACCAAATTCCCAAATGAAACACATGTATCAATAGTAACATCATGAGGTTTCTCCATGAGAGCAGCCCCATCCATACATGTATGCAAAGTGCATGATCCTGGTCATACATGATCAATCTCAAGTTCATCCTCGGTCACGGTCATGTCTGCAACATCATCGATCATCAAGACTTCCTCTTCCTTGGTAGCACAATCTGCAGCTTCAACTTGCTCCATTGTCAAACCAAGTTGAAGAAGCTCATCTTCAACGTTCTTCTCCAAGACTGCAAGCTTCTCACGAATGCGGGGATTCTCTTTTTTCAACCGCTTCAACCTGTATAAGGTACGCAAGAGCTTCCCTTCACACTCTTCCAAACCTACCATGCCTTGTACTTAGTCTTCCCCGGTTTGTACTTCGTTCAAACGCCCAAACCGTGTATACCTGCCCACATGCAGTCCCACTTTCCTACCTGACAAGTGAAAATCGTATGACCAGTACGTAGTACCGCCTGCTCTACTCTATGACACCCGGTTCCAACCTTTACTAGCTTTACCAAGCACCCTACAACCATGAACCGCCCCTTGTCCCACTCATGTGAAACTAGCTTCCTTCACCTGCAAGTACTTGCCTCCACTATCACGGGCAACCTGCTCAACCAGCTCAACCGAGCTCCGATACCAACTGTCACGATAGTGCAGTGGGATCAGCACTTCATTTGCAAGATTCACGAGCTCTGATACCAACTGTCACACCCCCAAGCCTACGGTGGTCTTTCAACCGTGCCGGCGAGGTGCAGCACCACCAAACACTTTCCTTTTAACAATACTCGTGCACATGGACTACACCTAAATTCACCTTCGCATTACTTAGCTTGTGTTTCGCAACCAAGTAAACATGTTATTATCCTTTATACTTAATGAAGCCCATACTCATTCATTATCCATCGCAATTAAATAACAAGAACATCAACAATTGCAACAAGTATAAAGGGGAGGGGAAACTCCCCGTAATGTGAGTATGCCCAACAGTTTATTAAGAATATCAGTTTTACAATACAACTGTGCTTGGCAAATTCCAAGCCAACACTTAGTCAATTTTTCAACATGAGGCATAGAACTGCCTTTACAACATCTTTTGCACCTCTTGCAAGAAGGGCGGTGCTCACCCAAGCCACCTAACACCCTTACCCAAGTTCTACACAAAATCTACAACCAACCCCGGTCATGCCTTGCCAATCTTCCACTGTTTACAAGAGTATCAAGTCTACGCTTTACCCAGTCATGCGCATGAGTTATGTGCACTCCTGCACTTTTGCGCATTTCCCCTTGTCCTTATGCCAAGAGCGCACAAGAATATGCGAGTTGCGTTGGTGAATAATGAGCTCCCACGCTCATTCATATATATGCTCCTTATGCGTGGTTATGTGGGGGTGATCACCCCTTGGCCGACCTCCAAATCTACCACAAACGTGCCTCAAAACCTTATCATAGCTGTCGGCTTTGCCTTGCGCAAGCCTCCTTCCAACATGGGTATAAACGCTCAACACTCGGCCGCATTTCCATTAAGTGTCACTCGCTCGCTGTCATAGTTTCATCGCATTTTCTGTGGGAGTAACGTCGCTTTTTGTGCGATGGTGCCATCGCAGGCCCGTTCGGCACACGCCCGTTGTGCGCGCCCGACCGGTCACCCGGCGCCCGCCCGTCGCAATTCTCCAAGGCGTTACAATATGGGTGGGGTTGGTTTTGATCTACTTGTGCAGGATTGTTTACAAAACCATTCTAATTTTTGTAAATGAAGACATTGGGTGGGATTTAATCTATTTATGTGTAACTACTAAAGTTTTTGTAAAGGAATACATGTTGGTGGGATTTGATCCATTTATGTTTACATACGTCAGGAAACAATTTAATATAGTCTCTTTTTTGTTCAACAACACATTGGACCACTACCTCAAGGTACCCTCAAGGCTCCAAAGAAACCCTTATGAAAATTGAAAACTCCCCACTTTCCACCATTAAATCTTTTGTAATGCTCTTTAAAAAAATTAACTAAATAATTTTTTATCATTTCAAACTTACATTTTTAAATTGTCATAAAATTTAGATTTAGATGAAAAAATATAACATATTTACAGATTTTTCACTCTCCACGATTAGATCTTCTTAGATCTTCTCAAATGCTCTTTAAGGAAATTATCTAAATGTTTTTTGTCATTTTAAAATTACATTTCTAAATTTTCTTAAAATTTAGATTTAGATGAGAAAATATAACAACTTTTTCACTGTTCAAATTATGACCAATTGACATCATATTATTAATTTACAAAGTTTGCATTGGTTTGTAATATTATAAATTATAAAATATTTTAAAATTTAATTAAAATCATAAAAAATGAGTTTTATTAATTTCATAAGTTAATAAAATATTATTCATTTAAAATAATTATAATAAATTTAAAAAGACAAATATATTTAAAAATTTAGCATAATATAACAACTATGTTTACACTGAGATTAACCAATTATATTTACTATTTAATATAACAAAATAAGTTATCATATTTATGTATTTTGAGGTAAGTGGCTTGATGCCTATAATTATTTATGGGCCATTTAATTTATATGGCTATTTTATTAAATACTAGCAATTGCACTAGATGTTGCAAAGGAAATGTCATAAGGCAATAGCATATAGCAGTGATTAATGCTTCTTTGACAACTGTTGAAAGACAAAAATATCAACAAAAGGCAAGGACCATGCTATAAAATTTGCATATGCTTCTCTTCTGACTATTGACTCGCCTTTGTATTATTTCCTTCACCATCCATGAAACTATTCAAAATATCACATTGCTCTTTATCACTAATCTCCTTGTTGTCTTCCATGTTATTGTCTTAATCCAGCAGATTCTACTTAAGAAAATATAACCCTTGTCATGAAGTTGAAATTAATGTAGAGATTACTCAACAATGTTTAAACCAATTTATCTTGAAAATCAAACGTGTGTCATCCATCAGCACCACAATGAAAATACTACTTTTACATCAAAATACCACAACTGACTTTGGTTTTAAAATAATGGCTCCAAAATTTATATAACCTACTGTCTATCTGACGGTAGAAACATGAAAAAGTTATGCAATGTCACTTCATGAATATGCAACGTGGTATATTCTTTGTATATACAACATAATTTGGTGCATTTAAGGGCTCAGAAGACATTTAGAATGAATATCAAGTCCAACGCACAATATAAATTCTTAATATATAAAAGATCTCTCTAGAGATTCACATTCATCACTAACTTAGAAGACACTACAAATGCAGAAAATGTCTAGAAGCTCAAATACTGATAACCTTCGCCAATCAACCTGAATAGGGTTTGCATTATCTAAAATAAAAAAAGACAAAATGTCATCATTTAAAGAAATTGCTCCAAATAAATATGAACAAAATAAATTTGCAAATCATGAGAGAATTGACTTCCAACCAGTATGAAGAGATTGATCACTTTTTATGTGCCTCATGGTCGATTCAACTTATGGTAATAGTCTCCGAGTACTTGGAGATACAAAATTTGGTTTCCTATTAGTGGATGTTGGAATTGAGCCTCACAACAATTAATACATTTCACAGGAATTATAAACAATAGAACCCTACGATTAACAATGGGAGAATATGTAAATGCTATCAAAACAAATAAATGAGAACATGAGTAGTTCCATGACCCTAGGAGCAAAAGAGAGCTTTTAGGAGTTAATTAGAGTAGATATGGACCATTCAGTTGATAAGGAGACTTTTCTGTTTTAAGACAGAGTAAAGCTAGAGTGGATAAAGTCTGCCACATATATATGCATGCATGTAGGGATTTAGAGCTTTATTTGAGTGATTTAAGGAAAGGAGGGGATCATTAATCCAATCCCAGTTCCATATAAACATATGTAAGCCTACAGGCAGAAAGAGGCCACAAATGTTGAGAATCAGTCCTGTGTGAGAGACCGAGAGTCTCAGTTGTAATCAATTATTTTTATTTTTTTATACAGAGGGGGAATTTGATTCTGAGTGTGCATATGTGTGAATTAAGTGTTTATGATTGATTACTATGTCAACTCGTAGGTTCTATAATAGTGGTTACAGGAAGATTTCACAGGACATGCAGAGGAAGAAGAATGATTCAAAGGAATCTTTAATGAGTCTTTGAATCCAATTAAGTTAGCAAAATGAAGCTCTGGAGAGGTAGCAGAGTGTGGATTCACTAAGGAGTGAAGCTCAAAGAAATTGAGTAGTAGAGATGGAAGAATAAACCCTTTGAAGAAATTGGAAGGAGTAGAACCGAACCATGGAGATACACTGAAGAAATCACCGAAAAAAAAACCAAGTAAAAGGGACGAGCGGAGAAGTCTAGAATTGATACTCAGTAGCTGTTGGATCTTCAAAGATCAATGGCTATGATTGAAATTGCAATTGCAATTCAGAGGTGTCAAGGGTCGGTGACAACCAACCAGCGATACTCTAATGAGTGATTGGCGATATCACCGATAATTTGATCGGTGATCGCACAATCGGAAGTTCACAGTGGAAGAGGTAATGCATGGGTGGATGAGCGATATCCGATAGTGACTATTGGAATATCGAAGCTCTAGACCATTGGAGATTGGTGTAGCAGAAGTGTGGAGCAACAAGTTATGGACCCGACGACAATCATAGTCGTGGTTCTATAGTTTTTGAAATCCGGCATAATGGTTCGAAGGGGAATTTCCTTTGTATTCCCATATATATTATAATTCCCAATAGTTATATAGCGCAAGCCTTTCAACGCTAAGCATATGTGAATCGACCCGATATTAGATATAAGAGTCGGATGAGGGGTGATGGCTCATATATATATGACCTTTGGATATTGTGATGGCTCGTTGCGATTGCGATAGAGGTATTAACCTTGGGTTCTGTGCGATAGTCGTATGAAAAATGGAGGAATGCATGTTTGGGGTATTTCTCCGTTATAAATATATTTATAAGGAAATTGCCCAACAAAGGGTTTTTATGTCCCGATAAGAGAGATTTAATGGAAGGTTTTGTTAAAGTCTTATGCAAAGGTTATAAGAGCGTATATAATCCTGATAGAGGATTAAGGTTGGGTGATCGAGTTCCTATGTATAGGAACTGCTGATGAATGGGTCGTGACCATTTATGGTTTGTAGGTTTGACTCCATTGTAGAGTGAAATGACTTGGGACAGTGTAGATGCATTATTGTGTAAAGTGCATATCGTGGGTATGTGTGGGTGGTGTTACCGTTGCATCTGTTTGCTAAGTATGGTTTATGTTGAGAGCCTGCACCAATATGCCCTTCAAAGAAGTAAACTTTGAGGATAAGGGAGTTCTTGGAGTGGTTAGGGATGTTCTAATGAGAATTAGATATTGGATTGAGAAGCTTGACTTCACCATCATTCAGTTGGATGACTATGAGGTTGGATTGGGACAAGATTTATTGATTGGAGAGATAGGTGTGTCTTTGCCACAATTCAAGTGATTATTAATTCTTTTAGGAGCAGGTCCTATGATTACTCCAATTATACGAGTAATTTGAGATGGAAGTGCTAGGATGATAGTTGTCCATGTGGAGGAGAGACATCTTGATGATGAGATTCTTAAGAGGTTGGATCAAGTGGATTCTATCCTTCTACAATAGACTAGCATGAAAACTGAGTTGAAAGAAAGGGCATTGAGTCTTACTGAGAGACCTCAAATGGTTGATGTTGAGACATCATCAAACATGTCTGATGAGTTTTTTGACATTTATGATGAGGAGGGAGATCTGATTGAAGATCACCATGATGATGGATCCAAGAGGATTTCATTTGTGGTTGAAAATGAGGTTTAAGATGATGAGCCTTTCTATAGGCAAATCAGTAGGGAGCTTGAGGATTCTAGGGAGAGATTGATTGAGGAGAGAGATGGCATCATAGGTTCCAATGCCCCATTATTGAGATGGGTTGAAAAAATATATGGAGGGGTCTTTCTAGGAGGACCTTTCCCAAGATCAGATAAAGGATATTCAAGAGAGATGGGTACATCTTCAAGAGGTGGATTTGGATATGGAGTGTGGAGAGGTAGTCCTCAAGAATACCCAATTCCATCTTCTTTTTGAGCTCTTGAATATGGGAATGTCATCAATTGCTTAGGGTAGCGAGTTCAAAAATATGTGGAGTGCCTAATAGAGGTACTTCCCAATGAGTAAATTTGAGATGATGAGTTTATGCGTGGAGATGTTCAAGATGACGTTGGGATGTGAGATGTTTGCATTTGTTTGGGTGTCATGAGTTCTTGTTGAGTTGTATCTATGTTCAAATCAGCTACCTTATTAGCTTATTACATTTGAGGATCCATTAAACGAAATTCGTATAGGGCTATATGCAAATTCAAAGGTTTGATAAAATGTTAAGAGGAGCATTTTGAAGATGATTCATGCAGTTTGATGGGAGGTTGTTTGATAATATTGGTTTGATGGACAATCTTCGTGAGGATGGATTTCCAAGGGGCCTTCGTTGTCAAGGATGACAACATCTTTTGTGTGGGGGAGGATGTCATGCCTTCACATTTGAATGCCCATAAATGCCATGAGTTGGGAAGTCGATTTGCACGTTGAGATGAGTATCACACGATTTGCGACGATTATTCCACATTTTGGGATTTCGTGACCAAGCTAGTTGACATAGTGGAGACAAGTACACCTGAGTTCAGAAAATTGATACAAGTTTGTGTGAGATGTTTCAATTGAGACAAGCATTCCTGAATGACTTGTTGGGGATGAGTCAACTCAACTATGAGTGCTCACCCAAATTTGAGGTTTCTTGTATGATGGAGCAAGTTGGCCTGATCATGTCAATCGAGCAAACACCTCAACATATTGGAAGTTACACCATACAATGGTTTAACTGCATGGAGAGACAATGTCATCACACATATGTAGAGTTAGATGGTGCAATGTGAAGGGTTAGCTAACCAACAACAGAAGAGATATGTCAGTTGGGTGAGATCCATCCCTTCACATAACCCATGCGACTCATATATATTGAGAACCATGGAATAGAGTTGAGGAGACTTTGCCAACCATAGCAAGAGGAGCAAGGAGAAAAGAGAGGCATGGAATGGATTAGGAGTTTCAATGTTTGTGTCAAGTGTTAAGTTGCCGCATGACCAAGTTTGTGGAGAAAATAGCTATAAGACGTTCGCACTACCTTGTGATAGGAATGAATTGGACTTCTTAAATTTGGCATTTTTCTTTCGCATATTATTGGAGGAGTAATCTAGTTTTAGGTGGGCAGTTTTTCAATGTGTAGTCATGAGCGCTGAGGCCAAGATCTTGTCACAACTTATAAGATATTGAGGACTCGCTGCAACTAAAGGTGCGAGCCAATGGGTGGATCAAGTGGAAGTTTGTTACATGTGTTTTGGAGTTTGTTTTGGATGAAATTGAACATCCTCTTGTATTATTGTGATTGATTTGAGATGAACAAAGCATTTTTTTGTTGTAATTTTGGGGGAAGTAGACCAAGGACCTCGCTCTTGAATATTTTGCAGCATTGTGTTATATTTGTAAAGCAACCATAATAATAATCGGAAGTGGAACGAGAGTCCCCTTTTCCATATCTTGGTGTACATCTTTATGAGCATTATTGTACTATATGAATGTGACATAATATTGTAGCATGCTGATAATAATGGGATGAATAGACTCTTACACATGAGATAGATGTTGATTGAAGATTGAGCATTATACTTGTTTGATGATTGCATGTTGGATTCCATATAATATATCTAGCATGTGATTATAAACATAAATGCTAGAGACGGAGTCCAGAAGCGAAATACTAATATGGTAGTTACTACGATTGGGAGAAACCTCCCTAATACCGCACGCTCAGAAGGCCTCCATGTACTATAACTCAAAGAGCGCTCTAGGGGAAGGAATGACTGATTTTATCCGAGACGAAATTTTTTATAAAGATCTCTTAGGTTATTGATCGGATTAAGAGTGAATGGGTGGAAACATGCCCCAAAACTGAACAATTTGTAGATATTGTTACTGTTTCAGCTTATGCCTCAACGGTCTAGGTATTGTTTTTTTAAATAGAAACATAGTATATCTGCATATACAATCACAGAAATAATGAAATGGTGCTAGTTAATCATATTGTATAAATAAAGATGATCTTAAAACATGTTTTACCTAGAAATCAAGTTTTTCATAATGAAATGCGCAAGGCCATATATTAATGGTGTCACAACAGAACCCAACAATATGGGTTGATGGAACAGAGAAATCACTCTGGCAAGACAGCCAGCCCAACCCCTAAGAGTGACTAACAACCGTAATTCCACCATCCACGACGAAATTGTGGCCGCTAACATATTTTGACTCATCACTGGCCAAGTATAGACCAGCCTCAGCGGTATCCTCCTCTGTGAGAGTCGTTCCTTGTAAGTTGATGTTACTGTTGCAGAAAGCCTCTACGACCGCTTGATCCTCTTCTAAAATTGAGGAGGAGCCCTTGTATTTTTTGAAGTAATTGACAATCACAGCGGTGGCCACGCGATAAGATGAGATAGCATTGACTCTGATCCCGTATTTCCCAAGCTCGGCTGCTCTGCTCTTCGTGAGCCCTAACACTGCATGCTTGGAGGCTGTGTAAGCGTATGGCGCAAATCCTCCTAATATTCCCCCAACGCTGGCCATATTGATTATGAATCTCTTCTTCCACGGGATCATCATGCGAGCCGCGTGCTTGATGCCAAGCATGACCCCTCTTACATTTACGTTCATAACGCGATCGTATTGCTCCATCTCGTACTCTGTAACGCTCTTCGCCCAACCGGATTCTGCAGTTCCTGCGTTGTTAAACATGATATCAAGCTGCCCGTGTAGCTCAATGGCCAAATCAACTGCAGCGCTAATGTCTTACTCTTTGCTCACGTCGCAGTGCACGTAAGTTGCTGGAGGAGAAAGGGATTCAGCCAGATTTTTGCCGGATTCGTCTGCAATGTCTGCGATTATGACTCTCGCTCCCTGCTTTGTGAAGAGCCGAGCGATGGCTTCTCCCAGGCCCATTGTTGCGCCCGTTATTATTTCCACTTTGCCCTCCAATCTATAATCAAAGATCATCATCGACAATAATCTTTACCATACATCACTCAACCATAAAATAAAAACAAAAACAAAGACAATAAATTAGAAACGGTAGCTTTTGGGAGCAGAGTTATTCAAAACAAAGATACTAAAAAGCTTTTGTGAGTAGAGTTAATCAATGGAAGCTTTTGTGAGTAGATTTAGTTAATGGAAGCTTTTGCTAATAGATTTAAACAAAATAAAGAGTAAATTAGGAATTTCGGAATGGAAGTTTTTGTGAATATAGTTATTTAAAGATCTGTTTTCCGAATCCATCACATAAATCTTTTATATTATCGAACACTTTTAAAATAAATTAATATAATTTAAAACATTTTTAAAATAAGCTAATATCATTAAAAACAATTAAATGGAAAAATATAAATTCATAATTCTGAAATTGAAAACAAGAGATTGCAAACTAAAACTGAATGAACATTTCTGGTGTACTGTGATTACCGTCGCTGTGATCCATGCAAGCTCAAATTGCCCACAGAGGCAGCAGCTCCATCAACCACTTGGTTAGACATAGGTGGGAGGGCACGAAGTCTAGATAGAAATTACTGTGTTGTGCGGAAGCAAGGCCTAGCGAGGGTTACTTATAGCGTGGAAGCTATGCTTGGGCCTCCCAATAAATCACCTGTAATCCGGAGAAATTCATGTCACTTTTGACTATACTCATCAACACAAAAGTCTTGACATAAAGGAGGGTTGTTATATCTCTTAGAGTACCAGTACGGCTGAATACAAAAGCATTAATATAAAGGCTGAACACAGAAGTCTTCGTATAAGGGCTGAGTGGCAGGTGGCAGGTCCGGGAAGCATAGTCGAACTGTTTTTCCTTTTTAAATTTTTTTTTTCCGGGAAATACTTTTTTAAGTAAGTTTTACTTAATATATTTAAGTATATGCTTAGTAGCTTAAATATCTCTAGCATATTAGATACCATTTTCACCCCTAACTAACTGAGTTGAGTAAGTCATTATACTATAAATAATCTATACTTGTTAATCTTAGTTCACCAATTTTTTTTTTATGATTTTTTATAGTTTACATCACACTTACTGCATTAATTAAGTTCACAGAGGTGAAGAAAACAAGATTATACCATTAACATAATTTAAAAATTTTTAATGACAACTAATTTATTTATAGATTAGAAATATATTTTAAATAATAATTAGAAAAAGCCCGATAATACTTAGGCTGTTGTGATAAAAACTAATTATGTCAATTATTTACCGTGCCATTTATTTCTAATATGTTTATGGGTTAAATTATTGTTTTAATTTTTGTTTGTTGACATCAATTATCATCATTTTTAAGATATTGTATTAAAAAAACCATTATTATATTGCAGTACCAAACAAAGATAGCAAGTAAATGCTACTCAGGGAACACAAAAGTCTTGATACAAAGAACGGTTGTTATGACAGGGAAACCTCTAGTAGGGTTGTTGACCTACTTCTCGACGTTCACAGAGTCTAGGTTTTAGATTTTACATAGTCGTTTTATAATTGTTTTAGGATTTCAATATATTTGAATGTAATTGACTTGTAATTTTAGAATATTTTATAAATTTGCAAGTGAAACATTTCAATATATATATTTAAGTATAATTGGATTTTGTATGGAAGTTAATAATATGTTTTTTTAGATTTAACTAAAGGGAAACAAATTGTTCAAATTTTGTGGTAAGATTTTTTTAATATTTGTAAATAAGGATATGTGTCATGCCCCCAAGCCTACGGTGGTCTTTCAACCATGCCGGCGAGGTGCGGCACCACCAAACACTTTCTTTTTAACAATACTCGTGCACATGGACTACGCCTAAATTCACCTTCGCATTACTTAGCTTGTGTTTCGCAACCAAGTAAACATGTTATTATCCTTTATACTTAATGAAGCCCATACTCATTCATTATCCATCGCAATTAAATAACAAGAACATCAACAATTGCAACAAGTATAAAGGGGAGGGGCAACTCCCCGTAATGTGAGTCTGCCCAACAGTTTGTTAAGAATATCAGTTTTACAATACAAGTGTGCTTGACAAATTCCAAGCCAACACTTAGTCAATTTTACAACATGGGGCATAGAACTGCCTTTACAACATCTTGTGCACCTCTTGCACGAAGGGCGGTTCTCACACGAGCCGCCTAACACCCTTACCCAAGTTCTACATAAAATCTGCAACTAACCCCAGTCATGCCTTGCCAATCTTCGACTGTTTACAAGAGTATCAAGTCTACGCTTTACCTAGTCATGCGCATGAGTTATGCGCACTCCTGCACTTATGCGCACTTCCCCTTTTCCTTATGCAAAGAGCGCACAAGAATATGCGAGTTGTGTTGGTTAATAATGAGCTCCCACACTCATTCATATATATGCTCCTTATGCGTGGTTATGTGGGGGTGGTCGCCCCTTGGCCAACCCCCAAATCTACCACAAACGCGCCCCGAAACCTTATCATAGTTGTCAGCTTTGCCTTCCACAAGCCTCCTTCCAACGCGGGTATAAACGCTCAACACTCGGCCACATTTCCATTAAGTGTCGCTCGCTCGCTGTCATAGTTTCGTCGCATTTGTTGCGGAAGTAACGTCGCTTTTTGTGCGACGGTGCCATCACACGTTCGTTTGGCACGCGCCCGTCGTGCGCGCCTGCCCGGTCGCCCGGCGCCCGCCCGTCACAATTCTCCAAGGCGTTACATCCTCCTCCACTTGAAGTCGTTGTCGTCCTCAACAACATACCATCCTCCAAGCATCAATCCATGATATCAACTCATCCACATATAGCAAACATCACTGCAACATATGTAGGTTCATCTCCACCATGTCTCATCTAAGTGACCAACTGTCACCAAGATATTCCATAGCAAAGTATGTCATAGACGTCCATGACCACTGGCCACCTGCCACAATCTCTCCATGCTGCTCTCCCCATGAAAGGCTGATCCTTTCAACATCAAGCTACATGTCCACTAATAAAGTGTCCACTCCATCATGTGCATCACCTCCATCATGTGCAAACTTCCCATGATAAGTCAACAAGTGTTAACACATCTCAATCATGTGCCAACAGCTCATCTCAACAATCGGAAGTCCTCTCAATCCATGACAATCAACCATCATGTCACAATCTCCACATGTTGCTCCATTGTGGAAGGCTGGTCCCTCCATCTCAAGCTACATGCTTACTGCAACATGTAGTGTCGACCTCATCATGTGTCGTTCCCATGTGAACCTGCTGCCATGATACTCCAACACAATGCTAACACATTATGTACATGCTATAGCCCCCATGTCTGAACTAGTTGGGTAGCTAATCCAACCATCACGCCCAAATCATGAGAATGCACACTCTCATGCCACCATCAGTCGTTTCTCAAAGCATCCTGCCACATCTTGAACTCGATCAAGAATCCATCCATATTGGTAAACCATGCTCAGGTCCATGAAGTAGTCCTCATCTCATCTGCAACATGTCCATGATGTTTGGTGTCAATGGGCTATATGAAATTAGCCACATCTTTCCCAACATCATCCATAAGTGTGCCTCCTCAATATGAAGAGACCATCTCATCAAACTCCAACTCTCGGTTTTCCACATCCATGTCCATGAGGCTACCTCCATCACATCTGCAATGTGTCATCCCTCAAGTCTGCCAAGTGCTCTAAGAGAACACCTCTCTCCATCAAGTCAAGTGCCTCAACAGAACACCTTTCTCATGTATCCATGTGCTGCCCATGATCAAAGATCAATCATCTCTCATGTGTAAAGTAGTTGAGTCTCGGCTCAACCCATGCCCAAGTGTAGCCACCAAGGCATCATCATCATTGTAACTCCATCACCTCAAAGTATCTCGTACCGATCCTCCACAGCAAGTCACTCTTTCAAGTCATGCCCATACATGTACCTTGAAAGTATGCACCCCATCCTGCATCAAAGTCTCTGACCTCAGCTCCTCAATGCATCAGATCCTCTAATTCCACCATATATGAAGTCCCCAAAGTCACGACAATCTCATGCCATCATGAGCTCCATAAGTCATCCCCAACCAACACTCTAGCAAGCACACAAGTCTCGACCCAAAGGTCTCTACAAGATGCCTCAGCTCTCCATGTAGTAAGAATGCCCCATAGATGGCTCACAACTCCATCCAAGTCCATGGATTTGTTGCACAAGAGTGTACAACCTCCCCATAGTCTCATAAGTATAAGTCTCCATGTCACATAAGCAAATCCATCTTCTCAACATCCATGCCTTGGTACCCTCATTGAATGCCCATAGTGACATCTCTACAAGTGCACCCACAATATGTCCCTGCATAAGACTGCCATGCTCCATGTCTCCAACCTGATGTCCATAATTAAGTTGTCCATGTAGTCCAACCAAGTAGACTCATCACAACCATCGGTCATCCCTATCCAAGCTGCAATCTCCGGTCTAGTGAACTCGGTCACCCAACCATATCATCATGTGATGAGTTTCCTTCATCATAGCTCCTCCACCTAAGTGTCACCAAGACTATGAGAAGTCCAAACATCATCATTACAAGTCCCTTCGATCATAGCTCTTCCACCAAAGGTTCCACCAAGACTATCTCTTGGTCTCGGCCATGAGAAGTCCACCCAAGTGTGTGCCCTTCAAACTGTCCATGAGTCATGCCGGGCACTTAGCCATGTGGCTAAAGCACAACCCAATCATCCACAATGATCATCAAGTTCCACCCTTGTGACGGGCCTTTGTACCTTCTCCCACAAGGTCACAAAACAACCCCAACAAGTCCTGCAACAATCAACAATCCTTGCTTCTCCATACAAGGTCTCATCATGAACATCCATGGTAAGATGCCCCCTAGCATTGGCAAACTGGCTTTTCCCTTCCCTGCACACGGTCCATCTACAAAATGCCCAAATGAAACACATGTATCAATAGTAACATCATGAGGTTTCTCCATGAGAGCACCCTCCTCCATACATGTATGAAAATTGCATGATCCTGGTCCAACTTGATCAATCTCAAGTTCATTCTCGGTCACGGTCATGTTTGCAACATCATCGATCATCAAGACTTCCTCTTCCTTGGTAGCACAATCTACAACTTCAACTTGCTCCATTGGCCAACCAAGTTGAAGAAGCTCATCTTCAACGTTCTTCTCCAAGACTGCAAGCTTCTCACGAATGCGGGGATTCTCCTTTTTCAACTGCTTCAACCTGTATAAGGTAAGCAAGAGCTTCCCTTCACACTCTTCCAAACCTACCATGCCTTGTACTTCATCTTCCCCGGTTCGTACTTCATTCAATTGCCCAAATCGTGTATACCTGCCCACACGCAGTCCCACTTGCCTACCTGACAAGTGCAAATCGTATGACCAGCACGTAGTACCGCCTGCTCTACTCTACGACACCCGGTTCCAACCTTTACCACCTTCACCAAGCACCCTGCAACCATGAACCGGCCCCTGTCCCACTCATGTGAAACTGGCTTCCTTCACCTGCAAGTACTTGCCTCCACTGTCACGAGCAACTTGCTTAACCAGCTCAACCGAGCTCCGATACCAACTGTCACGGTAGTGCAGTGAGATCAACACTTCATTTGCAAGATTCACGAGCTCTGATACCAACTGTCACACCCCCAAGCCTACGGTGGTCTTTCAACCGTGTTGGCGAGGTGCGACACCACCAAACACTTTCTTTTTAACAATACTCGTGCACATGG
>APFE030675594.1:0-10626 GCA_000404065.3 Pinus taeda
TATCTTTCAGAAGTTTAAGTCCTTAGTTGAAAAAGAGTCTGGCTGTAATATCATAACTCTTAGGACAAATAACGGGGGGGAATTTTGTTCTTCTACTTTCTCCAACTTTTGTGATACCCATGGCATCAAACGCCAGTTAACTACAGCGTACACTCCTCAGCAGAACAGTGTTGTTGAACATCGCAACCATACGGTTGTTGAAATGGCTCGTTTCATGTTACAACATAGGAGTCTTCCAAACAAATTTTGGGTTGAAGCAGTGTTTACTGTTGTCTATCTTCTTAACCGATCACCTACTCAAGCTGTTAAGGGGAATACTCCAGAAGAGGTTTGGTTTGGCCGTAAGCCTCAGATCAGTCACCTCAAAGTGTTTGGCTCGGTTGCATATGTTTGGATCCCAGCTGCTACGCGCTCTAAGTTAGATTCCAAAAGCTAGAAACTCATGGTGATAGGGTACAGTGATCACCACAAGGCCTATAGGCTGATAGATATAGACACTGGTCGTCTTCGCTTTAGTTGGGATGTAGTGTTTGATGAAGACAGGGGATTCTTTCAGTCTCCTCCTTTTGAGCAGTGTTCTGAGGATCAGCCTCACAGTGTTCTTCTTCCGTTAGGTCCACTTGATGGGAGGGATGATGCAGCATCAGTATTTGATGATGACCTGAGCTTCCTCCGGAAAATAATCCTCCTCTTACTGCTCCTGTTGTTCCTAAGCCTCATCCACCCACTCCTGATATTGGTTCTTCTACTCTCTGGCCTAAATGGTGGGCTAAAACTATTGGTGATCTCTGGGATAATGAGCTCCTTGAAGGTCGAACTTCCCGAAATAAGAGCAAACAACAACCTACAGTAAATTTTGCTCTTATGGCTAACTAACACAGTGCTTTTGAGCCTCAAACCTATTCAAAGGCTAAGGGTATACCTGAGTGGGAACAGGCTATCGAAGTAGAATTTCAGAGTCTTCAGAAGAATCACACTTCGACCCTTTCTAATCTTCCTACAGGGAAGAAGCCCATTAGCTGCAAATGGGTGTATAAAGTGAAATACAAAGCTGACGGAACCCTTGACAAGTATAAGGCTCGCCTTGTTGCTCGAGGATTCTCACAGAAGGAAGGCATTGACTATGAGGAGACCTTTGCTCCTACAGCCAAGATGAGTACCATACGGCTTGTCCTTGCCTTAGCAGCTCAGTTCAGTTGGAAAGTCCATCAGATGGATGTAAAGAGTGCTTTTTTGAATGGTGACTTACAGGAAGAAGTCTACATGGCGTAGCCTCCAGGATTCAAGGAAACTGGTCAAGAACAGAAAGTTTGTAGATTAGTCAAAGCACTCTATGGTTTGAAACAAGCCCCTCGGCCTTGGTACATGAAAATTGATAAGTACCTAACAGATCATGGTTTTCAACGGAGTCCATCTGATGCAAACCTGTATATCAAACATACTAGTGATGATATTCTATTTGTGGTTGTCTATGTGGATGATCTTATCATTACTGGCAGTTCCGCACATTTGATCCATGGAATCAAACAAGTTTTGTGCAACACTTTTGATATGACAGATTTGGGACTTCTTCATTACTGTTTAGGGTTGGAAGTCTGGCAGACTGAGAACAACATCTTTCTCTCTCAGTCCAAGTATGCCAGAAATCTTGTGGACAGGTTCAAAATGCAAGATTGCAAACCTACCACAACTCCTATGGAACTAGGGCTCAAACTTTCAGCTCAGTCATCCTCACCACTTGTGGATGAAACTTTATTTAGGCAGTTAGTGGGCAGCCTCGTCTACCTTACTGCCACTCGACCTGATATCAGTTTTGCAGTGAGCTACATTTCACGCTTCATGTCAACTCCTAACGCTGATCATTGGATAGCAGCAAAGCGCATGCTACGTTATGTAAGAGGCACTCCTGATTATGGACTTCTGTACACTCGAGTTTAGATCCTATACTCAGTGGTTACATAGATTCAGACTGGGTTGGTTCAGTTGGTGACCGTAAATCTACAGCTGGGTATGTGTTTAGTCTGGGATTTGGCACTGTCACATGGGCTAGTAAGAAGCAACAGGCAGTGGCTCTCTCCTCGACAGAAGCAGAGTATCGGGGAGAAGTTAAGGCATCTTGCGAGGTAGTTTGGCTTCAATGTATGCTTGCAAATATGCATGTTTCCCAGGCAGGTTCTACTCCCTTGTTCTGTGATAATCAGGGAGTGCTCAAACTCGCCAAGAATCCAGTCTTCCATGAACGAACAAAGCATGTGGAAACTCATTGTCACTACATTCGACAGCTTGTTGAAGACGGATCCATTCAGTTGCTGTATGTTCCCACAACGGAGCAGGCAACAGACATCTTCACCAAGCCTCTTGGTCCTGATAAGTTTGTAAAATTCAGAGGGTCTATAGGTGTTGTAAATAGATTGAGCATTAAGGGAGGAGGGTATTAGAATAACGCTATTTTAGTGTTTAATGCTCATCTATGATTATAATTAGCAGTTTCTTGTTAGAAACTTGCTGTTTCTATATTCATAGTAGAAACTTGCTGTTTCTACTTTCTTAGTAGAAACTTGCTATTTCTACTTTCTTAGTAGAAACTTGCTGTTTCTGTAAATACAATTGTATTATTTATTGAGCTTTGTTGCTCATTGTAAATCAATTCAATTCATTCATTGATTATCATTGTCATTTAGATCACTTCCTCACTATCATATGGATCGCTATCTCTTTATGTCAGGCATACAAGGTCACAAGATCACTGTTGTCGTCAAGAGAATGTTATTGCTGCCATTTATGTTACTACTATCATTAATGTTAAAATGTCATCAAGGTCTCACTACTGTTATAGAAACAAGGTTATTGTCATATGTCTCACTGCTATAAAAGATCACTATAGGTTACTATAGTCCTCAAGAACACTCGAAGGTCACTGTTATGCAACAACATCACTGTTACAGTCTTCTCTTCACAGCAGATATCAAGGGTTCTATTCAATACTCAAACTGGTCTAAACAAGATCAAATCTGCTATTACTACTATTGACAATACTTGTAGCAGTCCTTTAATAAGATCAAACCCTAACTAGAATAAAACCTTTTTGTAAGCCTGGGAATGTCATTACAACCTCATTTCAAATAATATTGCCAAGCTTCCATGCTGCGGACAATAATGCTAAGTACGCTTACCTTCAAACTAAAAACACTATGTAGTTAACATCCTTCGATTCTCTGTCAGAGTATCTCTGAAGATGTTGATGCTATAATCACTGTACTTACAACAATCAATAGAATGTTGCTATCTTTGCCTTTAGTATCATAAAGCTCTTGCTAATGAGATAGACCACAAACCTCTTAATTCTGCTGAAACAAATTTGAAACCTATTGACCACGCTTGTGTCAACAGTCCAAGAAGCAGAGTACAAAGCACCAGATAAATTTTTTCAAGGATCAATGTCATCATTCGGCTTCTAGTTCTATCATTGTAAACCCAATTATTGCAAGTTTATTGTAAATGATGCTAGTATGACCATTGAGCCATGGAATAACACATAGGTAAGCCTATGATTTTTGTCAAAGAGTTTCATCCTAGGAAGTTTTTTAATCTCCCCGCATTATTTGTGTTTGTAAACATGGATAATCAATAGAGTTTTTCTTCTAGTTATAACCTGAAAGCTAGGGTGGAATTCGTTGATAAGATCTTAGGTGAGTCCTAGTGTTTATCAAGTCTATTTAAAAGTGTGTTTAGGAATAATTTAGTGCATGGTTACTCATAGTTAGACACCATGGATAAATTATTTTATTATAGACACACTTGGTTTCATGCTAGATCATATTGTGTCGTAGAATTGGGTAACATCTTGAGGGTCTATCTTTAAATGTGTTTCTCCTTCTAAGACTTGATATTGTAATAATTTGACCAAAAAAATATTTTAGTGCATAGTTACTCATAGTTAGACACGATGGCTAAAATATTTGAAGATGGAAAAATAATTAATCCCCGCTAATCAATTAATTATTTTTTCTAACAAAATTAAATAAAAAACCTATGATAGAAATTAGTTAATTCCGAGTAAAAAAAAAATTTAAGAGAAATTAAATTCTCTCCAAGTGGAAAATAATACAAAATTCGTGGATCAAAAAGGAATTAATTTTTGGAGGCCCTCCATCAAGGGAAAAATGATTTTTTTAAGAAAATTTGACCTCTTGGACGTTGGTGGTTAAGTCAAAGTCAATTTTTTGAGGATATTAGTCCAAAATATTAATTTTTGGATTAATAAAAAATGATTTTTTAGAGATTCGAATTTTCCTCAGAAATAAAAAATCAATGGTGGAGATTAAAAGAAGATCAATTTATTTTCAACGGATGTGATTATTTTGACGAGGATCAAGTCAATTGGCCGTATTTCCACATGGAGGGGTTTATTTCTCTCTCATTTTCTATATAAGGGAGTTATTGAGCTTCTCATCTCATCTTTGGATGAAGTAATTTTCAACACATGTGCTGAGCCTTGCTCTGTTGGAATTATTTTTCACATAATGGAAAGACTTTGGGGTTTCAGTTCATGGTGTTCTTCTATCTATTGATCTTTGGCATGTGCTAGTATTTTATGTTTTCATGCTCTATTGTGCTAAAATTCATAATTGTTATTTCAGTTGCTGGCGATGAGAACATTCTATTGGTATGGTTGTCTTACCTTAGGTGATCTAATTCACTCCATGACCTAACAATTGTTTTCAAGATTAAATAGAGGTCTATAGGTACACTAGCCCTTGGACTCCAAGTTCACACACTGTGGGGAAGGATCGACCTTGTTTTAGCTTTGGGCTTTCATTTTGACGAATTATTTTGCAGGAGGGTTTTGGCTAGTGATTTTTCGAAATTATTCATCCATATTATCTACTCTAAAATCTCAAAATTTTATTTTTCTTTTTTTGTGCTATAAAGATTTAATCGGCTAATAAGAGCTTGTAATATAAAATTTTTAAATATTGTACATTAATTTGTAAATAATTTTTGGGCTCTTGTGTTTTATTTTTCATTGTGTAAATAATTTCAGTAACCCTTTGCATTTTAATTTTTTCTTGTATATAATTTCTTGGGGTTTTTATTTTTAAGTTGTAAATTATTTTCCTAGCCCACCCATTTGGGGTTTCCCATTTTTTGGGCTTGTCTTTCAAATCTATTTCGTAGGCAGGCGTATTCAAAGAAAATCAAAATTTGGAGGTTTTAAGCCCTTAAAAACCCTAGACGTCTAGGGTTTTAGGGCCAAAATTACCATTTCAAAAGGACTACAATCACTCTTCCCCAAGGTCGCAGAAGCTCCAGAAATATTATAGGCTTCAACAAGGAGTGATTTCAGCATTTTGTGGCACTATTCCCTCACCGAAATCTCATTCAGGGGCAGCCACATGCTTTAGAGGGGTATATCTAGCCCTTTTAGTCAGGGTTTCATGAAAATTTGGTTTGCAATCATTTGAAGACCCTTATGACCTCATTTTTGCCATCAAATCATCATAGATCTAACTCATTTTAATTGCAGGCCAAAATTGAAAAATTTTCTGAGATCAAAGGGTTGCAATTACACAATTTGAGCTGGCAGCTGGGGTTTTAGGCTACCAGGCCAACGGTAGTCTTTCAACCGCTCTTGATGAGGTGCGGCACCACCAAACACTTTCTTTTCACCAATACTTATGTTCGTGGACTACGCCTAACCACTTATTCCTACTTAGTTTGTGATTCTCAACCAAGTATTATTTCTTTATCCTTTATACCAATGAACACCCATACACATTCATTATCAACAGCAATTATAAATGATGAACACAATTGCACAGTATAAAGGGAGGGGAAACCCCTGAACAATGAGTCTGCCCAACAATATATTATACAACAGTTTACAATGTACAAGTATACTTGGAAAGCCCAAGTTTCATACTTGGTCAATTTTACAACCCAAGGCAAAACTCGGTTGCCTAGCTCGTCGGCACCTCCGCACAGTCGCCTCACGACTCACCAACGCTTCGTTCACCTTGTCGTACGATCGTGTTGTTTGCCCAACTCGAGCACGCCTCCAAGTCGCCACACACGGGCGCCTCCAACCGAGACACACCTCCGTCCACAATCTCAACACTCCATCCTGGTAGCCATCCACCAAGATCAAAATCTCCATATCCGAACAGTGTTATCCATGATATCAACTCCTCCATATACTGCAAACTTCCCTGCAACATATGTAGAATCACATCTCCATCATGCTTCGTCCTCATCCTGTAGTCTTTCATCAGATGCCAACACACCTTTGTCATGTGCCAACATGTCGACCCAACAACGACATCTCTCTGCACACTGGTACCCCTCATGACTCGAACTAGTTGGGTAGCTAATCCAACCATACGCCCAAACCACAAGAATGCACATCCTTATGCCACCATAAGTCTTTCCCTGACTTCTGCTACATCTCGGATTCATCAAGAATCTGTCCAATTCCCATGTTCAGGTCCATGGAATCTCCATCCCATCAGCAACATGATCAAGCCATGGCCTTGTTGCACAAGGGTGTACAACCTCTCCACTAGCTCATACATCTCCATGTCACAACAGCATCTGCACAACATCCTTTGCTTCAGCATTCCCCATAGAATGTCCATGAATGACACATCTACACATGCTCCTGCATAATGTCCCTACATAACTGTCATGCTCCATGTCTCCAACCTGATGTCCATGACTCTAGTTGTCCATGATGTCCAACACATGTAGACTCCATCCCAACATTTGGCCATCTGCATCCAAGTCTGCAATCTGTCATAAAGAAGCCTCCTTCCAAGGCCCCTTGCAAGGTTGATGTGGTTCCTCCCTACCAAGGCCTCCACACCAACCCACCTCCAAGGTTGTCTATAGAGAAAGGAGGGCCAGGAAGTTTCCTCCCTGACTCTCATCCACCCATGTATCAGATTGATGTTGTGTCCTCAAGTATCTGTGCACAACCTCAATCTCCTCACATGTACATCCAAGCTCCCTAAGCTTGTCCTTTTTCAACTGGAAGTCATTTATGCCCATAGCATACCTGCAAAAGTCCACTATGCCAGCCGGATCTCTACCTTCATAATCTTCATCAACCACTGCCTCTGAAGTAGTACTCGGACTCCCTTCTTTCGCAACTCCATTGTGAAGATCATCAGTAGAAGATGTCTCTGTCAAGTGCTCCAAGGTTCGTGAGATTGCCTTCTCACTTACTTCATACTTACTTCATTCTTCCTCGCTGTTGCAATGAAGTCAATCAGCTTCCCTTCCTTCGTTGTTTGAGTCATACTCCCAAGTCCTCTTTGATCCACATCCTCTTGCTTCACATTCGGATCTTTGGGATACAAAGTCATAGAATTCATCCTCGGTCTATACCCCAAGCAACTCCTTCTATTCATCGGCACCATCATGGTTCTTCCCTCAGCTGTGATCAAGAGAATGTCTTGGTCCACCATCGGTATGGCTTATGCAAGCTTCATGAAATCTTGACCCAACACCATAGAATGATCATCCATGTCCACGATCCTCAAGTCCAACTTCCCAAACCACGATCCCACTCTCACTTGAGTGTTCTCCATCACACCAACAATAGCTTTCATGGTAGAGTTGACTGCTTTGAAAGCACTCCATTCCCTCTCCATCTTTGCTTTCTCCCCAAAAGACTTTGCTGCTTTCCTGCTTAAGAAGCTATGAGTAGCTCCCGTATCCACCAAAGCTGCAAATCTTTTGCCCTTCACGGTCACCTGTACAAAACTTAGCTTCAAGGAATCACCTCCTTCTGTCTGCTTTATCTTGTGTCTCACATCAGCAACCTTCTTCAAGAATTCGGCCTCAGAAGTGTCAATTGGCTCATGTTCCACCTTGACATTCCTTTTAAGGTACTTCACCTCCTTGCTTGGCTCTTCTAAGCAACTCGATCCTGGTCTAGCTTGATTCCCTTCAAGCTTGTCCTCCATCGCATGCTGCTCAAGTGCACCAACCAATTGTCCATTGAATACCTTCATAGAACTAAGCTTCTGAACATCCTCTGGATTGTTTCGGTAGTGAGTTCCTAGCCTGTCAATGTAGTTGAGCTCTTCCTACTCGATCACAACAATCTTCTTACCAAGAAGCTTCTTCTTTATCTCTCCCTCAATTTGCTTGATTTCGGCTTCCACCATGGCACTTTTCTTCCTTAACCGGGCCCTTTCATCCAAGAGCTCTTAAAGACCAAGACCACTTCGTCGGATCTCCTCATCAAGTTCCTTGAGTTCAACATCTGTCGTACTTCCGCATTAGCTCTTGAGTTCTTCAAGTTCCCTCCTTAGTTCCGAACAGCTTTCCCGAACCTTCATGTTCTCAGCCTTAATCGAAACCCAGTTAGAACTCCATTGACCCATATGTTCCAACACTTTGTACCGGAAGACTTCACCTGCATCATGGCTAGATTCACCTGTCGTAGGTTCATCCACCATCCTTGCCTTTCAGCCTTCTCTACGACCCTCGCAAGACATGAACCAGCCCTTGTTCCACTTGTGTGAAAACAACTCCCTTCACCTGCAAGTACCTGTCACCAACTCCAAGTGTATACCACCTGCACTTCGTCACGAGCAACCCTACTCTAGCACCAGCTCCAACCGAGCTCTGATACCAACTCACGATAGTGTAGTGGGATTAGGACTTCATCGTCAACCCAGTCATCAGCCCGCTCTGATACCAACTGTCATGCCCCTAGGCCAGCGGTAGTCTTTCAACCGCTCTTGGCGAGGTGCGGCACCATCGAACACTTTCTTTTCACCAATACTTATGTTCGTGGACTACGCCTAACCACTTATTCCTAGTTAGTTTGTGATTCTCAACCAAGTATTATTTCTTTATCCTTTATAAAGAAATGATCACCAACTCCTCCAACTCACACTTTCGCCCCTGCCTTCGCACTGCATCCAAGTACTGCATCTAGAGAAGATGATTGATCGATGGTAGAAGGTACAAAGGCCCATGACAAGGGTGGAACATGATGATCGTTGCAGAGGAATGGGTCATGCTTTAGCCACATGGCTAAGTGCTCGGCATGACTCATGGACAGATTGGAGGGCACACACTTGAGTTGCTTGGGTGGACTTCTCATGGCCGAGACCAAGAGAAAGTCTTGGTGGAACCTTTAGTGGGGGAGCTATGATGGACAGACTCATGTGATGATGATATGGTTGGGTGACCGAGTTCACTAGACCGAAGATTGCAGACTTGGATGGGGATGACCGATTGTTGTGATGGGTCTACTTTGGTTGGACTACATGGGCAGCTTAGTCATGGACATCAGGTTGGAGACTGGAGCATGGCAATCTTATACAGGGACATTGTGCAGGAGCACTTGTAGAGATGTCACTTATGGGCATCTAATGAGGAGTGCCAAGGCAAGGATGTTGTGCAGATGGATTTGCTGATGTAACATGGAGATGTTTTGTTTATGAGCCGATGGAGAGGTTGTGCACTTATGTACAACAAGGCCATGGACTTGGATGGAGTTGTGAGCAGACTATGGAGCATTCCTACTACATGGAGAGCTGAGGCATCTTGCAGAGACCCTTGGGCCGAGACTTCTATGCTTGCTGGATGTTGGTTGGGGATGGCTTATGGAGCTCATTTACTTGGTGCGTTTATTGCCTGCATCCTGATCATGAACAACGTTTACCATGATGTACTGCAACACCTCTTCATCACGGCGGTTCATTATCAGTGTATCAAGTGCGTGTCAGTGTCCAGTGTTCCTATGGACTACGTGGTAAGTGTCCAATGTTATAGCGTTGAGTTTCTACTGCGGCTACCTGTGGCTACCCTTCACGTAACTGCGACTTACCCTTCACATATCATCTCCATTGCTTGTGAGTTCATGACTGCGTTATCATTTAGGGCATCATCATGCGTTGGTAGGGCATCATCTTTGGACTAACGTGTGTTTCTCTTGGTGTCTCACTCCTTCTCCAAAAACCCAAGACGTGGAGAGGAGGAGATCGCTCAAGAATTGTGTTAAAATGACATCAAATCTTCTTCACTTTATACTAAAACGTATATGATGAATAGACATGACATTTGGGCTTCTTGAGCATACGTAAGAGCTGGTCGGCTTGATGATAATTACATAATTGAAATAAATTCATATCTCCATAAATACTTATCGGAATTAGATGATATTTGGATCAATCCTACACCTCTCGATGAGAGGGATCCAATAAAAATATCAGCTGCCATAAATAAGCTGACCCACATGGAATTTGGCCCTAGTTTCCAATTTTAACACTCCTTGATCCCTCTACGTAGTCACTGCGTCAACGGACATAGTTACTATGTCTCACAATCTTAGAACTGCGTCTTCTCTCCCTGTCTCGTCAGTCGCTATCTGGGAAACTGATACTCTTTGCCTCCAGACCCTCTGTCCATCTTTTGGCTCAAAATCTCGACTTCTCCCCAACAAAACGAAAATCTCCCCAAGAGGGCTCTGCGCTGCCTCTCTACAATGTACCTGCTGGAACCAATGTTGTTAAAAGCGCGAGCGGGATTAAATCGGCGCGGGGAATGAAGCGGAAAAAAGCGGAAAAATCGGGAAAAAAGCGGAAAAAAGCGGGAAAAAAGCGTTTG
>APFE030675598.1:0-20503 GCA_000404065.3 Pinus taeda
TCAAAATCTAAATACCATTCTGAGAGTAAATCACCCTCATCAACTCCCTCGACTTCCCCAGAAAATTTAAATTCAGAATCCCAAGTTGGTCGAATAATAACCGCTGCTACATACCCTAATATTTCAGACCAACCTACCATCGAACCCCCTGAAGTTCAAACTCTTATTCATAAACTCCAGGGATTTTCTATTTTTTCAATAGGGTCTGATAAATCTCAAAGCAGCGTGACTTCACAATACAATCCTGCTCATCCCCTGACCAGGTTAAAGAGCGGAAAATTTGGCATCCAGCCAACCGAACTCCCTCTTCCCACCAGAAAAAGGGCAAGGAAAACATCACTACACTCTGACGGTGAAACTCTTTCATCTACATCATCCATCTCAACCCCTTCACCGTGAAGTCAACCGCCCACATCTCCATTCCAAATCACTCATCCACCTTCCACAACCCCTCTTCCCCAACCATCCAAGATCATATTATCTGCATCTTCAAATCCTTAAGGATCATCCCCTACACTTGCAATTACAAGTAGCTCAAAGATGGCTCAAGCTCCGTGGAACAATCCTGGAGCGGTTTTTATGCCTCCACCCCTGAGCCAAATACCGCCTCACCCTGAGAAATGGCTACCCAAGTTCAACCCAGAAGCAGGCATGCTAGTTGAAGAACACATTAAAAATTTCATGCTCTCTGTCAATCTCAATGGAGTTACCAATGAAGATGTTGTGGCCCGGCTTTTTCCCTATACAATGCAAGGAACATCAAGGTCATGGTACTTTTCGTTACCTTCCGGGTCTATAACAAGTTGGGACATCTTTCAAAGTCAATTCCTCACCAAATTTGGTGATGATAGATCAACGGCGACGTTAATCAGTGACCTATCCAACCTTAAAGCCGAAACTAAAGAACCCATCAAAGATTTCAACTTACGATTCAATAAGATCCCCAACAAAATCCCCGCTACTTCCCAACCCAGCAAAGAAGTGCGATGTGAGTGGTATATCACAACCTTACCATCAAATCTAGCAGTCTTCATAGATAGGGCGAATAAAACAACTTTAGTCGAAAACCTAACAGAGGCGATAGTGGTAGAGAGAGGCGTTGTAGCTTTAGAGAAGAGATTTGCAATAGAAGAACACAAATCTAAAAAGATCTCCTTCAAGGAAGACCCCAAGAAGAAACAGACAAAAGACCCTTTCGATTTGGAAGGGTTACAGAAAGTATTAAAGACCATGTCCTATGAGATGATCGACATAAAGAAACAAGTGGCAGAAACTTCTTCGAAAAATCCCTATAGAAATTTTAAAAGAGGCCCTTCAATGGATACGAAACCACCCAACGCTATTTCAAATGTAGAATCCGAAGAAGAGGAAGAAGAGGAGAGAACCATTGAAGGACAAACTGATGATGAAGAAGTTGTGGAACTACAAGGAATGTGGGATTTCATCCTCCCACAAGAAGAGGATCAAGAAGCATTTCCGGTTAGCACATGAAGCAAAAACCAACTTGATCCTCCACAAACTACCCCCAAGCAGAAAGGCGCAAGCCCTACAATAAAGGAAAAAGTCGCAACAAAGAAAACAACCGTGAAGGCGACTCAATCTAGCCCAGTCCAATCAGGTCAAACACCTCCATCAAAGACACTAATAGTGTCGGATGAAATGGATTACAACATTATCGATGACATGAAAAAGACTAGGGCTAATATCACTCTTTATGAATTGAGCAAATTGAAACATCAACAGAAGATAATGATGAAAGAATTACAGGCCATACCCACCACATCTTTGCCTACAGCTGTGGCTACACACAACATGGGAAGACCCCCAATCAATGCGGCCAATAAGATCGATCCAAATGACATCGCCTTGATTGGAGGAAGATCAAGATCTCACACTCCCCCCTTTTTGCTCACTTATGAAATCTTCAATAAAAATGTGCACAATTGTTTAGTAGATTCTGGAGCTTCAACAAATATTTTACCCAGATCAATATGTGCCAAGTTAAACGTTCAACCACAAAAATCCACGGTACGCATAATTCAGCTTGATCGGTCTCAAGTCGAAGTAATTGGTGAACTTAATCAAGTCACCATAAGATTGTCGTCTAACCCCAAGGTTTGTCAGGTTATCAACATTCTAGTAGCTTATATCCCTGAATTCTACGGCCTAATTCTCAGCAGGGATTGGTCCGAAAAACTCCGTGGATACTTCTCAACCGACTGGTCTCACATGTGGTTACCATATAATGGTAAACCAAACCAAATAAAGGTTGAACGAGAATTACACCAGAAATACATAGTGACAGAATTGGAGGGAGAGAATGAAGCGATAACATATAATAGTAGCATCATAGGAAATTACTCAACAGATTCTTTCCTCGGAAATTTCAATGCTCATACATCACCTTACTTAGAAATTTCAGTTGTATCCCAAGTAGAAAATGCTTCCCAAACTGATAATTCAAAGTGCGTTAATTTTTTAGAAGAACCTGTAAATACATCTTTGTTTTGGAAATTATATTTTGATGGCTCTAAATCTAACGAAGGAGTGGGAGCAGGATGCGTTCTGATTAGTCCAGAAGGAAACAAGACAATGCTTACATGTAGACTTGAATTTGATTGCACGAACAATACAGCAGAATATGAGGCCTTGGTGCAAGGCTTATACAAAGCAATCGAGTTGAACATCAAATACCTTCAAGTCTATGGAGACGCTGAGATTGTGGTCAAACAAGTACGTAACACCATACATTGCCTATCAAGTCACTTGAAACACTATCAATCTCTAGTATAGGATCTGACTGAACATTTCATGGCATTCAATATTTTCTCAATCCCAAGAATTCAAAATGCGAGCGCAGATCTTTTAGCCAACGTAGCCTCTAGACTCATTCCCTCCGAAGATTTTAGCCCAGATAGATTCTTGATAGAATTAATCTTTAAACCGTCCGTCCCTGACAACATTACAAACTGGAGAGTATTCAATGACGATCCTGATATTGTAAACTTCCTCACCTCAGAAGGATCCTACTCCAATCAAATAATTGATGAAGACCACCACGATCAACAAACACAACAAACTAGCACTGATAATGCTATACCAAAATCGGTGGTTAAGTTAGAAGACTTATATGATCTGAAAAGTTGGTTTAAAAGGTCTACTAATTCTAAGCTCTGTAGTTCAACTCTGAACTATGAATCAGTAAACCTGGGAATCGATGATAAACCACAAAACGTTAACATAGGCCACGTTCTAACTCCTGAAGAAAAACTAGCATACATTCGCCTCTTGAGACAATACAAGAATGTTTTCGCCTGGAATTATGACGAGCTGAAGACATACGACACTTCCATTATCCAACACACTATCCCTATGATCGACAATGAAAAACCTGTCTAGCAGAAACTCAGAAAAATTCACCCCAACCTAGAAAACCAAATAAAGACTGAGCTAAATAAGTTGTTAAAGGCCAGAATGATTTTCCCCGTCAGACATTCCAAGTGGGTCTCCAATATGGTACCCGTTAGAAAGAAAAGCGGAGATATTAGAATTTGCATCGATTTTCAGAACCTCAACAAAGCCTGTCTAAAAGATAATTTTCCCCTCCCTCCTATGGAACAGATATTACAGGCAGTAGCGGGTTCAGAATTAATGTCTTTTCTGGATAGATTTTCAAGATACAACCAAGTGCTGGTACATCCCGACAATCAGCTAAAAACCACGTTCCGAACCAAATGAGGCACATATGCATATTGAAAGATGCCATTTGGTTTAATCAATGCCGGCGCTACGTTTCAAAGAGCTATGGACATCGCATTCAAAGGTTTAGTCAATAAAGCCGTAGTGATTTATTTGGATGATATAACAGTATACTCAAAGAAGCGAGGCGACCATCTCAGAAACTTAAAACAGATCTTTCAAAGATGTTTAAGGTATGGGATTTCACTTAACCCAAAGAAATCTTTTTTTGCATTAAGTGAAGGGAAACTTCTAGGATTCATAGTATCAAAATCTGGTATTCACGTTGAACCTGATAGAATCAAAGAAATTTCCGAAATATCCCTGCCTCATAACAAAAAGGCCATGCAGTCTTTTCTTGGTCAAATCAATTTTGTGAAAAGATTTGTCTCGGATTTTTCAAGAATTGTTTCTCCTTTGCAAACCATGATAAAAAAGAATTCAAATTTCAAATGGGGTCTGGACGAACATGAAGCATTCAATCTGATCAAACAGGCTATCATTAATGCTCCATATTTAGCAACCTCGAATTTTTTCAGAATATTTTATCTTATACACATTCGCCTCAGAAAAATCATATGCCGTGATCCTAACTCAAGCGAATCAAGAGAAAGCGGAAGCTCCAATCGCATTCTTTAGCTCTAATTTACAAGGGGCTGAACTCAATTATTCTGACGTAGAGAAACAGGTGTATGCCGTTTTCAAAGCGATCAAACATTTCAGACCTTTCTTACTTAAAACCCATACCAAGATCATAGTACCATTTCCAGCGGTAAGAAATATTTTAATACAGAAAGATGTGGGTGAAAAAAGAGCGAATTGGATCACTGCTTTACAGGAATACGACCTTGAAATCAAACCAGCAAACATTGTGAGAGGCCAAGGCTTCTGCAAAATGTTGGCTGGAGCATCGCATATTCCTGAAATCTTGTCTGAGGAAGTAAAAACGTATGAGGTAAGCCTAAACGATATAGAATCTTTATACGCTGACACCATTTATTATCTCAAAAACGGGTATGCTCCAGCTCACCTAGATCACACTAAGAAAAGAGCCATGAGATTAAAGGCTAAACAATATCAGCTCATAGATGATGTTCTGTTTAAAAGAAATTATGATTTTGTGCTTCTTAGGTGTCTCGAGAAAACTGAATCCGAAAAGGTTTTGCAGGAACTCCATGACGGACCTGCAGGCAGACATTATGCTGGAGATTCCACCGCACACAAGATCTTGTGAGCGGGGTATTATTGGCCCACACTGTTCAAAGACTCACATAGTTACGTGAGGAAATGCCAAATATGCCAAACTACTGCAGGGAGACAAAGGAAACCGTCCATGCCACTACAGCCGGTAAACATTGAGCAACCATTCAATCAATGGGGCCTAGACATAATAGGTGAGATCGTTCCTCACTCCTCTAAGCAGCATAGGTATATCCTCACGACAACTTATTATTTCACTAAATGGGTAGAAGCGGTAACTCTCAAGACAGCTAATTCTGAAAATATCATTGAGTTCATTGATCAATTTATAATCACTAGATTTGGATTTCCATCAGCTTTAATTTTTGATAATGCTTCTTACTTTTCTGGGAATGCAATGACTGATTTTGCACTTAAAAGAGGGTTTAAACTAAAATATTCGTCCAATTACTATCCGCAAGGAATAAAAACCTAATCAGGATTATTAAAAGGACAGTTGACCAGAGCCAGAAGAATTGGCACAAAACCTTGGTAAACGCTTTATGGGCAGATAGAATAACAAAGAAGGCTTCAATCGGAACTTCTCCCTTTAACCTAGTTTATGGGAAAGAAGTGGTTCTTCCAACTCATTTAATGATTCATTCCTTATCTTTAGTACAGTACATCGATGAGGTATCTACTTCCTCCTTACAACTAAGATAGATGGGAATAATTAAATTGGAAGAACAACGAGAGCAAGCTAGGAAAACCCATGCTCATCACCAAGCGCTAATAAAATCCTCTTTTGACTCAAGCATAATAACCAGAAAAAACTTTCAGATGGGAGATCTATTCTTGAAATGGGATAAGGCTCACGAAGAGAAAGGCAAACATACAAAATTCCAGAAAATGTGGCTTGGTCCTTTTCAAATTGTAGAAGTCATAGGCCCGTCAACGTTTGTGTTGCAGGATTTAGCAGGTAGAAAGGATTCCTTGCCTGTTAACAGACAAATCCTGAAAATATACTTTCCATAGAAGATAACTCTTCTAAATTTTTGTAGAATAGCTTTTTGTTCTTCTTTCTTAGGAATAAAACCAGTTGTAGACGATTACTTCAAGAATTCGTGTTAAACTGGACACCAGATCCTCTGTTAGATTTTGATTTTTCACTTGTACAAACAGTAATTTTTTTTTTCGAAAATCTAGTCTTTATTATTGACGAATAGAGTCCAACTTTACCTTAGAAATGATACTAGTTCCGACTTCAAAATTTTTTATGAAAGCAACCTTTTGGCGAAGAACTTGTTTTATATCAGCACAATGAAAGGAATCAATTACAAAATGAGTATTCTCTGTAAAACTGCTATTTTTCGAACTCTATTATTATCGTCCAGAACTTTCTTAAGGAAAAACAATGGGTTCCTCCCTGCTAAAGGAAATCGCAGCATTCAGAGAAGTAATCCAAGAAAGCAATATGTATCTCAAAGAATAAGAGGTCTCATCATGAGCCGGCTTATCATGATCACAGGTATTATAACTTGCTGACCTTGCCAATACTGTCCACCAAAACAGGGCAACGGCTTAAGATTGTTGCAATCGAAAGACAAGGGGTCTCATCACGAGCTAGCTTGTTCAGCAAAAGTATAAATCAAGTGAATGACTGTGTCATAAATTGGCCACCAAACCAAGACATTGTTCTTTGGAGAATAAAAAAGAAAAAGTATAAAAATGGTTTTCTCTCTGAAAAGGTTGTAGATAGCTTTAAGCAGGATAAAGGATCATTGCTGGGTAACAGGTAACCCTGTCGAGGCTATGGATGCCTGTTGGCAGTAGAGGCTCTACCTACGGTAAATGAGCATATTTTAAATGACCAGCATAGCAGAGATGACCTCATTTTATCTTTAAAAGGACCAAGTAATGGCTGGTGTAAATACAAGGGCTGAACCATAGGAAGAAAACGAATGGAATGCAGAAAGGTTGAAATAAAGTATCATTGATAGGATAAGACAAACGTACTCTATCTGTCCATAACAAAGTTTAGACTGACGAAAATTTTCCTGTTTTGGAAGTTGAAGTTCAATAGAAAGTCAGAGATAACTGGTTCTTCCCAGTGAATCGCCATTGTTGTGGTCACCAACAACCCCCCTCTTTTGTTTGGTGTTAGCAACAACACCGAGAAAATGGGGGACCCTTAGTAAAAAATTCATCAAATTCCCCTTAAATATTTTTGTTTTTCCTTAGAATCTTATCGCAGCAAAGCAAAGGAAACACCTCTTGTTATAAGCGTATGAAACCACGAAGAAGCGATGCTAAACTCATCGCATCGCATTTACCATGAGCGCTCTTAACAAGAGAGACTTAAGAAATCCCCGACAGCCGATGTGCGACGTCGCATATCGCAGCAGCCGCATAGAGTAAGACGCAATGACTAATATCTGCGACGTGCGATTTGCAATTTGCGATCTCTGATCCACAATCTGCGATCTGCGATGATCCGATACTGCGATACCACAATGCTATAATACAAATCTACGATCTGCGATATGCGATCTGCGACGAACGCGAAACCTTGCTCAGCACAACATTCAAGGAAAGCTGTCCTTTAATGAGAATTAGGCGCGTGCCTGTAAAAAGAAATTAATGATCATACGAATGGTTACTTTTCGTTTTTCGAAGAGTCAGTTCACTTTGAATGTCATGATTATACACACGCAAGATCTGAAGCTTTCATATCAAACTTTATTTTTCATCTACTCTTTTCCTTTACGCAAACTATAAAATAGGAGATCAAATGGAGTAATTTTTCTTTTGCAGGAAACATCTAAGGAAAAGAGGAAAGCGTCGATGCTCAGAGGCCACAAAAGATACTTCTTTAGAAGCAGGAACCACATACGATAGGACTACAGATTCTAGAGTATCACTGAGCAGATGCTAATGACCGATAGGCCATCTGAAGCTCAGAACCAAAGGCGCACAAAAGCAGCATAACTACAAAGATACCTGAAGCTTACACGACAGAAAAGCCCGGAATGAAGAACAAAGGCAGTTTCCAATCCATAGAATTGCTCGGAAAGTAAATTCTTCTGACTCATCAAGTCATTCACGAAGACAAAAAACCAAAGTAGCAAAAGCAGATTCAATTTGAGAAAAATTCGAGTTATTACCAAGTATACATTCAGTCAGCGGGAGATTCTCTAAAAATATCTGATAGTTATCAAAAAAGTGGTCTCGACCCTTGTTACTTCTATTTTTATAACACGCACAAACGGAAAGGCAATCAAGCAACTCTTCTCAGACGAATGTTGCACACTCACAACACTAAGGAGCGAATACAGAAATAGTTCAAAGTTAGATTTAATTTTAGAAACAATTTGCTTTATGAGAGGGACGGTCATTTGAAAACTGGATCCCAAATTTACGTAATCAAGTTAATTAGTTAGCAGTATTTAAACCCTTCTCATGCATTTAGAGAAGGGTCCGGAGATTTGTCAAAAACTCATCCTCAGAACATGCATTTTTGCGCCCTCAGAGGTGGTTTTGATGAATGGATGGATCAAGGTTTATTAATGTTTGTGTCTGATATCTGCTACTGATGTTGCACTTCTGTACTCTTGGTAGACGTTAGAACAAGGAGAGATAAATCATTGTTGCTTGAAGCTTATGAGTGGAACCAGTCATAAATGGTACTTTTATCTCTTGAATATTTTTTCTTATGTTCTTTAAGTGATTTATAGTTTCAGTTGTTTATATGTCATTATATGAATGAATGGGTTATCATTTAACACTTTTGTACGGTGGAGTCATATTGTTTGTGTCTGACATATACGTAACTTATTATGCGATATGCTGTTCACAACTATTTTGCTTAACTTCTTACGCAAAGTAGTTTATCTCAAATGGTTTCTTTTCTTATGATAGCTGAATGATCTTTATTACTAGTTATTATTCGAAATCTTTTTAGATCGCATAATGGAAGATATACGCCCTAGGTTAGTGTAGATTAGATGTATTGTTTCTTATTAGACTACAATAGCATAGTGTTAGTTTAAAGAGTCTAAATTAGATTTGCTTTAAATTCCCCTTAGGTCAGCATAGTCCAAACTCTACACACACACACATCCAAGGTCGGGAAACTGGTCCCGTCATCCCCAGTCGGACCCGCTATACCAAATGGATAAGGAGCTGTCAACCAAGGTCCGGACCGGGTGGGTATCCCCCTTGTTGTCGACCCGATTTTCGGGGCTTCAATAGGTTACAACTAAGAAAACTGCTTGGTTACAACTAAGAAAACTTTTGACTCTGGTTGTGATTTAAATCTTTTGAATTTAGCCGTGAATTATCACTCACGCGATGTTGCTCTATAAGTTGGGGCTCTAGATTTTTTTTGGCTTGATATATTCTAGCTCTGATATCAATTTCTTGGAAAGGTAGAAGAGATAAAACACAATTCACACATAAAACATGAACAATTGCTTTTCTATTGCACAAACATAATGATTATAATGAATCTCATGAAAGGTATTTAAACCTTTTCGAACTAGCTAACTGCCTAAAATATCTTGACATGCAACTACATGCAATTTCACACTCAAAATAGTTTATCACTTAACTCAGTTGACTCAACATTCAAACACTGAATCATGCAATCACTCAGTTAACTGACTCTCTATTTTTATCTAACTCCTCGTATAGGAGTAATTATCTTATTTTGGCATCAACTGTATTACAGTTGAAGTCTTATTGCAGGTAGAAGAGCAAGATTTAAATTTATTACAATTTATTCTTCTGCCTTGACTTCTATTGGTAAATATAAACAAGTTTCAAAATGTTCACCTGACCATCGAATTTCCACCAGCATCGTATCTTGATACTGTAAAGAAGATTGTTTCTGGCTGAGCGTCTCTATACATGCCATGTTGGAGCCTTCTAATCTCGATAGCAGAAATAAAGCGATCATCAGTCTCGGAGGTTCTGACAAGGCAAATGTACAACACTCTGCCTTTAGTAACCGATATATTCTCGTAATAACGTGTAACATTCTACTGTACTATTACGTTTCGCGAAGCCAGCATATCCACTGTCTCAATAGAGAAATCGAATTCATATCCACTGAAATTTCCCATGGCGAACCATAATCTCAAGAGGTGAGGCACATCAGGGGCGACTGGAAACTGATAGCAAGACTTGTTAAGAGGCTTTGGGAAATAACGCATTGTATGCACGTAAGAGCCAGAGGCTTGTTCACTGGCGTCCCCTATGTCAGCTGACTCACTGACGTCTATGTAATGAGCATCAGTTACCCATGTTAAATACGTAGACTATGCAAGTAAGAGGCTTTGGGAAAATACGTAGACTATGCAAGTAAGAACCATAGGCTTGTTCGCTAACGTTCCCAATGCTTGTCGTTCGGCCTACGTTTATGTAAGGAGCATCAGTTACCCATGTGATATTGTTTTCGGCGGTGTGATTTGTTTTTGCTCCACAAGTGATACTCAGAAATCCTGCTCACCACAACAAAATAATTATTAAACGAATATAATCACATAAACCAATATAAACCACTATAATACATACCTGGTTGAGCAGTAATCACAACGAATAAATGCAAGAGCACGCCGACTGGGGCTATCCAACTGCCGGATTTGCCGTAACGAATTTTGTCCATCAGTCCACAAATTTTTATGCAGCGTAGGGATTCAGACAGATGTTGTTTGAAGTGTGGTTAGCACCTGCTTGCTTTTAGGCTCGGCCTTCTCACCCACCTCTATCCCTGGACACACTGAATCATATAATATAACATTTCAGAGTCTTACAATTCCACTTGGATGCGTGTTAGACACTTATCCTGTAATAGCTCCCAACATCAGATGGGATTCCACTTGGATGCCTGTTAGACACTTATCTTGTAATAGCTCCCATCATCAGATGGGATTCCACTTGTTAATCCAAGTTAGAATTTTAGAAACTTCGATTTTACGGCCATGAAGTGAGTGTTGCGAATTTCTGATAATTCCAAACAAAATAAATGAACAGAGGATAATGCTCTGTTTTTAACACACAGGGAAGCTGAAATTGTTTTCTGAAGAACAAAATTTCACACACACAAAAAAAACTTCTATTCATTTATAAGCCTGACTGTTACAAAAGATTCTTCCTCTTCACCAACAGAATTGCTTCAGAAAGAGTAAAAAAAATTACTCTGTTTCACCTTGCATTACATTACATCCTCAAAAAAAACATTCCCTCTTTTTTCAACTGAACAACATTTCTCTGACTCTTCTGGAACAATTACTCTGTCCCAGGTTACAAATTTACACTGCTGTGTGTAAATATTTCTTACATTCACTACTGTGTGAAAAAAACATTTCACTTCTTCTTCAAAATTAATTTCTTCTCTTTCTTACTATTGCGCTGTTGTGCCTCATTCACATTTATCAACGAACAAAAACAAACATTATATTCGTGTTGTTGCATGCTCCATTTCGTTTTCTTCAACAAACAAAAACATTACATTTCAATCTCTGCACTGCTGTGCATAAAAGTTTCATTCATATGAGCTCGCGTTGTTGCGCATTACATATCAACAACACAACAAAAACAGGGCATATATGTTTTTACATCCCATACTCCTGCGAAAAATAAAAATGAAATAAATTCTTCATCTACTTTCAACAATCGGAGTAAAAATTTCATTAATTACTGTAGTAATAAACTGGCGGTCAACGAGAATTGCACTTCACGTCACGCAATACGCTGCAGGCCTGTATGCGACCGTTGATCTAATTCGATGGCTATCTGCAATTCCCCGAAGGTCCCTTCGTGCCGAACTTTAAGCGTCGGGGAATGGTGGTTTTGAAAAAGTTGTTGTGGCCACGTGTCAGCCGTTCATTGTGATCGCTGCGCTCGGAGGAAAAACCACTGCTATGTGAAAGGTGGTGCGGGGAATTCTCTGGTAGTTTTCCGGAAATGATAACGCGGTAGCAGAAATTAACATTTCAACACTTCCCTTTATTTCAACTGTTGGGTTATCAGTCATACCTAGACATTTCCTCAAAAATTCAAAACTTTTTTGTCCCAATGGTTTGGTCAGAATATTTGCAACCTGCTCCTGAGTTTTGCAATGTTTTAAAACAATTTCTCCATTTTTTACCAATTCCCTGATGTAGTGAAACTCTGTATCAATGTGTTTCGTTCTCTTATGAAACACCGAATTCTTGAATAATGCAATAACTGAGCTATTGTCACAAAAAATCACGGTTCCTTTTGTTTGCTCTTGGCATAAACTCCTTAACATCCTTCTCATCCAAACTACTTGACACGCTGCTACTGTAGCTGCCACATATTCTGCCTCTGCTGTAGACAACACTACAATAGGTTGTTTTTTAGAAGCCCATGAAATGGCTCCTGAAACATGATCTTCATCAAAGAATGACTGTTAATATAGTTCAACAAGGATTTCATAAGGACTTGTTCACTAATAGCTTCAGCGATAATGATCAAGAATTACAGGCTCCCCCTAACTGTATGCATCGTCTCCTTTTGGCAGAGTCTTCTAAAAAAAAGCTTAGATTGGCTGAAGAGCTAAAGGGACTTTCGAACTGTATTTCCTTCCTTCTCCATACTTGTGTAACTTTCTTCTTTTGCATGGTTCTAGTTTGTGTAAGAGCCCATGTTAAGTTACAATCATGTGCCATATGACCAATGTTATGACACTTGAAGCATTCTACATTGTTCATGAATAAGATTTTATGATTTCTTCCTGTAAAATTGTTTCTTGGAGGTTGTCGGAGACTATAACATCTATCTCTATGAGATGATTTACAGTTCACCTGCATACCCGAGTCCTGATTTATCAGATGGACATCTATGATAGCTGAGCATGTCTTCCAAGGCTTGAGAGCTCTTCAAGATTTTGTTCATCCCTTCAACCTTTTTTCTGAGGATGACAATCTCGTCTTCCAATATTTCACACTCATTATTCTTCTTTGCAAGTTGTTCCTCAGTTTCTTCCTTGCTACGAGTAGCTTCAGCTACTACTATTTTAAGGGAGATGATATCTGACTTCATTTTGAAGATTTCTTCATTCTTTGCTTGACTGCTCTCCATTCTCTTCTCAACTCCTTGTGCCTGTTTTCTGGCTTCTTGTAATTGAGACTTAAGGGAGGAGACATCTACTTTGTACTGACCAATCTCTTCTTCAAGTTTTTTCACGCTCTTGTGCCTTTGTTCAAGTTGACTTGACAAGGTATTTTCCTGCTTCTTTGCTTTATTCAATTGATTTTTCATGGATGTGAATTCTTCATCATGCTTCCTTTTGCTTTGATGAAATTCCTTCTTAAGCTTGGAAAGCTCTTCATCCCTTTCTTGTACTTGAAGCATGATGAGGTCAACTTTCTTCCTTGTTTGATCTTGGTTACCAACTGGAGCTATCTTCTTAAGTGCCTCATTTTCCTTTTTCAAATTGTTAATCTCTTCCATGGCAGTCATAAGTTGAGCGAGGAGTTATTCTACAAAGTCCTTTTCATTCTCTTCATCTTCTATGATGGATTCAAGTTCTCCTTCTTGATTGATGGTCATGGTCAGTGCTCTTTTTGAGTGAAGGTCATGAAGTTTTTCCCATATATCCTTTGCTGATGAATATTTTCCAAGATTCTTCTTTATAGAATCAAGTAGCCCATTCAAGATTGTCTTTGCTGCTTTTGCATTGTACTCCTTGGATTATCTATCCATCTTGCTATCATCAATCACTGATTTCCAAATTTCAATCCCTTGAGACTATAAGAAAGTCCTCATTCTTGCTTCCCATATATTAAAGTTCCCATTGAGCCTTGGAGCCTCATCAAATTGATTGTCTTCTATTTTAGTAGTAGAGGGAGACACATCCTTAGGAGGATTGGAGACTTTCTTCCTTGACCTCGCCATTTGTGTTCTAAATGTCAACCTTCAAGCTGTTAAGCTTTGAATGAAGGTACTGGCTCTGATTCCATGTTGGGAATTTATGATAATTCCAAACAAAATAACTGAACAGAGGATAATGCTTTTCTTTTAACACACAGGGAAGCTAAAATTGTTTTCTGAAGAACAGAGTTTCACACACACAAAAAAAACGTCTATTCATTTATAAGCCTGACTGTTACAAAAGATTCTTCCTCTCACAGAGGGATTTCACCAACAGAATTGCTTCAGAAATAGTAAAAGAAATTACTCTGTTTCACCTTGCAAATCTTCACACTGCTGTGTAAAAAAAAAAGAACTTACATACGCATTCAGCTGCGTATTCCCCTTTTTGCATTACATTACATCCTCAAAAAGAACATTCTCGTGCTATTGCGCATTGCCCTCTTTTTTCAACCGAACAACATTTCTCTGACTCTTTTGGAATAATTACTCTATCCCAACTTACAAATTTACACTGCTGTGTGTAAATATTTCTTACATTCACTGTTGTGTGAAAAAAAAAACATTTCACTTCTTCTTCTTTTTACTCTTGCAATGCTGTGCGTAAAAATTAATTTCTTCTCTTTCTTGCTATCACACTGCTGCGCCTCATTCACATTTCTCAACAGACAACAACAAACATTATATTCACGCTGCTGCGTGCTCCCTTTCATTTTCTTCAACAAACAAAAACATTACATTTCAATCTCTGCATTGTTGTGCATAAAAGTTTCATTCATATGAGCTCACGCTGCTGTGCATTACATATCAACAACACAACAAAAACAGGGCATATATGCTTTTACATCCCATACTCCTGCAAAAAAAAAAAATGAAATAAATTCTTCATCTACTTTCAACAACCAGAGTAAAAATTTCATTAATTACTGTACTGATAAATGAAAATCAACGAGAATTGCACTTCACGTCACGCAATATGCTACAGGCCTGTACGCGACCATTGATCTAATCTGACGATTGTCTGCAATTCCCCGGAGGTCCCTTCCTGCTGAACTTTAAGCGCCAGGGAATGGTGGTTTTGAAAAAGTTGCTGCAGCCATGTGTCAGCCGTTCATTGTGATCGCTGTGCTCAGAGGAAAAACCACTGCTGCGTGAAAGGTGGTGCGGGGAATCCTCAGGTGGTTTTCCAGAAATGATAACGCGGCAGGGGAAATTAACATTTCAACAGAGAGAAGGTTCTATTGTAAAGTATGTTTAGCTCTTTAATGTCTATTTTTATTATGAAATAGACATCGCTTTGTATGGTTACTCGCATAACTAAAAGTAGCTTGATTTATGTTTCGTTTTATATTTATTTTTTATATATATTCAAGTTTGGTTGTTGTATGTTTTGGTTTAGGGTGTAGCTACTATAACTACTCTAAACCTTTTTTTTTATTTAAATTTTGGAGTATATGTAATGTTATGTGAATTATGATTTTGAGTCATTTTGGAGGTCTATGTAATGTCATGTGAATTATGATTTTGAGTCACCAAAGTCATGTGTAGTTACATTTTTCTAAGTGTTCAAGTTAAAAAAAAAAAAATCCTAAGAATCAAAGTTATTAGCCTTCACACGCTTAGCTTATTTTGTCTTTGTAGCATATTCTTCTAAGATAGACCTAACACACTTTTTAGAGACAGTGGAGCACACTTCTTGGCAACAAGTAGCACACTTATTGTTGGTAGTATGAGCGCACTTTTTGTGGATATGCACACTCCTTGAAGCATTGAAAGTGCACCTCCAAGAGATAGTTCCAACGCACTCCTTGTTTATATTTAATGCACACTTCTTGTACGCAGAGGGAGCGCACTTTTCAAAGTCAGCACTCTCGCACTTCTTAGTGGCAGTCATCACACTTTCATCTCCTAGTTTTCTCACATGTGTTGAGCTCACTTACAAACCCTAACCCTAATTGTATGTGTGATCTCCCTATATAAAGAGTCTAGCCTAGAGCTCATTCATCTTTAACCTTGGAGCTCTGTGCATTTCTAGAGCACAAAGAACACTCTCTCATACTTGGATGCAAGTGCACCATCGTCTGGGTAAGTTTCTCAATTGTCAGTCTTTTTTCACTTTCACATGTGTCAATTTTTCTTTTGCATGTGCTGCTTTTGCTTATTTTTCCTCTTTCATGTGTTGCTTCGATCTTGCATGTGTTGTTTTTAGTGTCTCTTCACATTCTCAGACCTGACACACTTTCTAATTCTAGTAAACACTTGTGTGGCATAGACCTACACCTTCACTGTTGCACTTGGAGATTAGTGTCATTTTAATGTATACTTATTGGTTTTGTGTATTTTGCATATACTTACCACAAGTTGTATTATGTATGTGTGTGTTAGCTTGTTCAGGACCTATTTGTATACCCTTTTGCTCTCTCTCGTTTTAGTGATCTCACACATAGTCAATTTTGGAGTTCTTCCTTGTCCTCACATCATGCACAAGTTATGAACACATTCAAATTTCAACCAAGTGATGAGCACATTGTTCACTTCCAAGCCTCAGTTGTGAGACTCTTGTCTCTTAAACCTGTGCCCTCTACCCACCTTGAGGACAACTACCTTCACAATCACATTGTGCATCTTTAGAGCATAGTCACCCAACCTCTTTCTACTTACACTTCCCCTCTGTGTCAAGCCCTGATCATGATTCAGGTGGATATTGGTGGCCACTTGCCTATTCCACCTAGACCCCCAAGTCAGTTTTATCTGTTTCCTTGTTCATTTCAACATTTACTATTTTTAGAAGATTTTTTAGTCTTGAACTTCTGGAGCAGTTTTGACACCCTTAACGACATTTTTTTTGGGGTTCGTAACACACCTCAACGCTTGCAGCGAAACCTGTAGTACTTACAGAGACCTTTCCAACAAGGCATCGTACGCGCCAAATAGAGATAATATGACCAAGTTATGACCCCATGAAGTTGGCTGCCCAACTAACCCCAACAGGGCCCACAAACGCTTGGTGTTACATCTCATGGGGTTAGGGTTTTGCTTATTTAGGGTTTTCTCATGTTTTACAACAATAAATAGGCCCTTTAGCCTCATTATAACACAGTTCAGATAAGCTACCATTGCTTGAGCTATCTTATATTCATTCCTGTTTGTAAGCATAGTTTATTATTTTTCTATTAATGAAATGAAGTGTTTTTCTACTGTATCTCTGTGTTTATGATTATATCTATAAGTTTTTGTGTTCCTGTTTAAGTTCGAATAAGTGGTATTAAAGCGATCTACTCTTTCTCTATTTTTCTTTGCATGTCCCTAATGAGGTCAAGGTATAAGGAGTTAGGGCTTGATCTAGTTGAACCATTGCAAGATCAGCCTCGCAAAACTCAATGACCTCCCATGGCGGAAGAAACGAAAGATGATGGGACAGGAGATCCTTTCAAAATGTTGCTCGAGGAAGCCCTCGAGTGACAAAGGGATGCAATAATGGATAAATTTTCCCAGATCCTTCAACGACTACCCATAGATGATGCATCTTCAACGAGCAGCCACTCTGGAGGCACCATTCCTTTTAAGGTACAAGTTAACTTCAGTATTCCCATATTCGAAGGCGTGATAGATGAAAACACCATAGATAAATGGTTAAATCTATTGGAAAGATATTTTTCAATTCATGACTTTTCTAATCGAGAAAATATTCCTTTTGCATTTCTTAAAGATGCCCCACACATCAAGGATTGGTGGGAAACGTATTGTGAACAAAAGGATGAGAATGAACCCTTGTTGTCTTCAACCACACGCACTTGGAATTCTTTCCGAGACACCATCAAGGAACAATATTACCTTGTTGGGAGCTATGAGTACAAATACATAAAGTGGACCACATTACAGCAGGGAAGGGACCAAGATGTGTTAAAGTTCACAAATACTTTCCATACCCTTCGCACGATGTTGGTTATCAAGGATACTGAGTGACATTTGCCGCTCAAGTACGACGGTTGTCTACACAAGTACATCCATGACGAGATTGAGTTCTTGGACATTTCCTCGCTCGAAGCAACATATCAGTATGCTGTCAAGATTGAGCAGAAGTTTAAACATAAGAAGCAAGACTTTGGATTTGTGAATCCAAAGCAAGGAAAATACATCCCCAAACCACAGAACAAAGGAACAAGCCAAGGCAGTGCTACCTAGGATAGTCCGCCGAAGCCGCAAGAAAATAAAAACACCCCAAATATGAAGAGTGACACAGGAAAATGGTGCGAGTTCCATAAGAGATCCACTCACAATACAAGTGAGTGTCGAGCCAAGCAGTCACTGGTGGCGGATCTGAAGGCTTCCGAATCAGATGCAGGCTCTGACTCTAAATTAGAACCCGATAAGGGAATTGACAAAAGGAATCATATCATTGATGTAGAGCCTAGTGCCACCGTTGCCACCAGCAAGATCCAAAAGATTGAACCTGAAGATCAAGAGGAGGGGGAACGCCTCTTCGACTAAGAAATGTGGGTGAAGGGTTCTTTGCTGCAGTCGATTGTTGACAACGGGAGGCAAAAGAACCTCATTTTAGCAGAGGTCGTGAAGTGGTTGGGCCTAAATACTATAGCACATCCATAAGCCGTACACCATCGGGTGGCTTTACCAAGGACAAGATCTTCATGTCAGCCAACAGTGTCGCCTTCCCTACAACATAAAGCCCTTCACATATGAGGTAATGTGTGATGTTGCTCCTCTTGAAGTTTGTGATGTATTGTCAGGACAACCATACTTATGGAAGTGACATGTTGTATCTGAGTGTAGACCTCACTTTGTGATTATTACTTTGGCTAATAAGTTGTATAAAATACCGGAGGTAACCCCACCTACTACCATTTATTTGATCACTCCAAAGAAATTAAGTAAGATCATTTTATAGACCAGGAAATTTGTTTTCCTTATGATTTTCCCCCATGGTGAGAAGAAGATTGTGGCCACGGCTTCCAAGCAGGGCTCCTCTACACAACAGAAACAGATGGACAAGGTCATGGAGGAGTATATGGATATTTTCACCTCACCCATAGGGGTACCTCTTGGTGAACCCCAGTATTGTAGCAATAATGCTACAACTCATGGGGCTTCCTGTCTCTTAATTTTATCAACCCGGTAGTTCGTACAAACTTGGAAGCGGCGGTGCTATATGCACAAGTACTAGCTCTTGTCGCAGCTGTCACTTGGTCAGCTGGCACAAGTCCGCTAGGGCTCAAGCCAACTTCTATAGGCTCACAGAAGAAGCTTTATCAATGATGGATGAAAGCTAGCTCAAAGGAGACTAATCTACTTGACAAAAATGAACTGAAAGCAAATCAAAGCATGTAAGCCTAGGAAACCCTAATTTGACTAGTCTAACTTCTATAATGCAAAGAATGTGAATGAAACTTCTACCAATGCTGCTACTACCTCTATTAAGTGAAAATGCATGGATCTAAACTACTTGCATCATAAAAGACATGTTTTTGTACTTTTTCATTAAGTGGGTGGAATGATTGTGATTTTGTGCTTATCAGGGTTTGGTTGTGCAGATGGGATGGAGAAGGAAGGAAAACGTGGAACAGGTTGGGGAGGCTAGGTGAGGTCCCTATGGACCCTTAGCATCCATCCACAGAGGTTTTCCACGTTCAGAAGCTCGGCAACCGAGTGAATAGCCTCCTACAGGATGTCTGCAGGGGATCCTACAGGATACTCAGAGGTTACTACAGGATAGTCCTGTAGGTCTTCTACAGGATGTTCTGTGCAATTCTACAAGATGCTTGGCCGTGAAGGTTTGAAGTGATGGAGGAGTGATGGAATGGTAGGAAGAGATGTGCTTGCATGCGTGATCAAGATGGAAGAGATGGTAATGGAACGAGAAAGAGGAGTGTACATGAAACAAATGATTATGACTGTCACCAAACCGAAAATGCATCAACCTAAATTACTTATGCCATGAGTTCAAATAGTAGATTTTATTATGAGAATGTAGCAAAGACACATAAATATAAACAAGGGAGGTACTGGGCGCTTGAGATGGGCCCAACCCCAAGAACTACAGCCTCCCAAGAGAGATTTAGAGCTAGTGCAAAGCTAGATCCATCTTTATTAACCAAGAATGAAAAGTTACATTAAAACTGTCCACAAGGAGAGCTTGAGAAAGAGCTGAAAGCAAAACTAATCCATGGCCTACAAATTGAATTACAAGCTAGCTAACTAATGGCTAAAACAAAATGACTAACTACCAGCTAAAAATGACTATCAAATGGCTAACAACTAGCTGCCTACTAGCTAACCCAAAATGAGGCCATAAGCTCTCTTATTTATACAATTTCGAGGATCCAACAGTCCTCCTAAAAGTTAGGGACTCGGCTGCCCAAGACTTGTCGTTAACAGCAATCCAACTTGACTTGCTTGGCTGCCCTTGACTTGTAGTTAACAGCAGTCCAACTTGACTTGCTTGGCTGCCCTTGTGCTCATTGATTTGGTGGCCTATGAACTCCGAGTTGATGATGGAGAATTCGAGGTAAGGACCCATAAATGAGGAGGACACCTTCCTACAAATCCTCTAGCTTGTTCTCCCACGAATTTGGCTGCCAAGTGCTCATTAAGACCTTCAAATTTGTCTCCAAGTTGACCAACAAGGCTACACAAAGCACCCATTAGACTTGTTGGCATAATGACTAACCAA
>APFE030675598.1:20513-33182 GCA_000404065.3 Pinus taeda
GGGCCCAACCCCAAGAACTACAGCTTCCCAAGAGAGATTTAGAGCTGGTGCAAAGCTGGATCCATCTTTATTAACCAAGAATGAAAAGTTACATCAAAACTGTCCACAAGGAGAGCTTGAGAAAGAGCTAAAAGCAAAACTAATCCATGGCCTACAAATCGAATTACAAACTAACTAACTAATGGCTAAAACAAAATGACTAACTAGCTACAAAAATGACTAACCACTAGCTAACCAAAAATGACTAACTGAAATGAGGTCTCAAGCCCTCTTATTTATACAATTTGAGGACCCAACATTCCTCCTAGAATTTAGGGACTTGGCTGCCCAAGACTTGTAGTTAACAGCAGTCCAACTTGACTTGCTTGGCTGCCCTTGTGCTCATTGATTTGGTGGCCTTTGAACTCCGAGCTGATGGTGGAGAATTCGAGGTAAGGGCCCATAAATGAGGGGGGCACCTCCTACAAATCCTCTAGCTTTTTCTCCCACGAATTTGGCTGCCAAGTGCTCATTAAGACCTTCAAATTTGTCTCCAAGTTGACCAACAAGGCTACACAAAGCACCCATTAGACTTGTTGGCATAATGACTAACGAAATTCACTCTATTAACATAAAAATAATCAAAATCATGCAATAAACAAATGAGAATGGTTGATTAAGTCAACTTAGGAGGTTGAATGAGCCCAAATAATTGTCCATTTTTCGAGCTCATCATGTTCCTCTCCCCTTCCCTGATCCATTTTATTCTGGACTTCTGCCTCCATAAAACTTCTTCCTGCTTTCTCCTCTCTTCCAGTTTTCCTAATATTATTCCTTCTTTTCCGCTACTTTCCTCTGTTCTTCCTTCATTTATTATCTTTTGCTGCAATGCTTCCATTTCTTCTTCCAGTTTTTGTTTCTCCTCCATAATGTTTCCAAATTCTTCCTTATTCCACTTTTTTATCCTCCCTTTTATCTCCTTTAGTTTGAGTTGGAAGGTATGCATTTTACCTCTTCCCTGAGATGTGCTTTGCCTCCACCAGTCCTCCATCTTACCTACAAAGTCCGGGTGTCTAAGCCAAAAAGCTTCAAATCTGAATGGCTTTTTGCCGAGATTAGCCTTAATATCCACTTCCAGTCTGATCGGCCATTGGTCAGAACCAAGAGATGGCATGATCTTTGCTTCTATAAATACATCTCATTTCTGATACTAGAAATCGATCCAATCTGGAGGCTATCTGGTTCTTACCCCCTCTCCTATTATTCCATGTGTAGATCCCATTGATAGTGGATATGTCAACCAGTCTCAAGCCTTCTATCATATCATTAAATAATTCCATACTTTGATCTGTTTTCCTTATGCCTCCCTTTTTTTATTTTAGGGACCGGATTGCATTAAAATCACCTCCTACTATCCAAGCTGTCTTCGAATAAAGTTTCCGAATTGTTTGCAGATTCTTAAAAAAGATTTCTCTATCTCCCGGAGTATGTGGACCATACACACCTGAAATTATTACCTTCTCCTTTGTCCCTGCTATTCTTCCTGAACCTGTAAGGATTCTAGACATACTGGTCCAGCTTTCAAAAATTATTTCATTTGGATTCCACAATATTGCAATGCCCCCTGCTGAGCCAATAGCATCCTGTCCCATGACTTCGTATTGGAGTTTACTATTTTTGATTATTCCTTCCATCTGTTGCATGGTAATTTTTGTTTCTTGTAGAATCATAATACTTGGTCTGTCTTTTTTTAGTTTCTCCTTCATATATCTCTGCTTACCCTTGCTGTTCAGCCCCCTAATGTTCCAGCTGATAATAATCATTTAAAACTCTTGGAGGGGTAGGAAAATACCTCAGATAGAGGTATTACTTTACCTGAGTTTATCAAAATTTCGCCAACTGTTTGAATCGTTTCATTAATTGTTTTTCTTCCTCTTTTCCTGCTGCTTTTGCCAGACCCACCTATTCCCAGCTGTTCTTTCCCTTGTTCTCCTGCTGTAGCATCCTGATTGTCCATATTCCCCCTATTTCTTTCTTTATACTTTTGAAATGCCTCCTTATATACTTGTTTTTGTCGATCTGGGATGAATCTTTCATCCAGGTTTTTCCATTCCTGGATTAATTGTCTCATAATTCTTTCTTCCTCTGCCTCGTTTTCGTGTTGACTATCCGTCTCCATTTGGGTTTAGTTAGTTTGTAATTCTATTTTTTCAGCTGATTCTTCTTTTCTTGTTTCTCCTTGTTCTACCACTCTTTCTCCTGTTTCCTGGAAAATTTCCATGGGTTCATTTTCTAGGTCTTCACCCTCAACCACATTGTCTTCGTCTTCTTCATTGTTATTCTGTAGGATTTTGAACTTGTTCTGGCTTTCAATGTTTGGTGTTTTTGTTTGTATCTGCACTCTTGTTCCTTCTCTGTTTGGTTTCTTTTTTCTGTTAACCTGTTGGAAGCCTTTATCTGTTTCCTCCATTCTCTCTGCTTCCTTATGATGTTCTTCTCTTTTCCTTATGTAATCTTCCTCCTTGATTAGAGGGCATTGCCTAAATAAGTGGCCGTATTCATGGCACCTTCTGCACCTGAAAGGGATATGCTCATAGTCTAATGGCTGTTGCCAAACTGAGTCATGTTATTCCAATTCTATATGTTCTGGGAGAGGTTCAGCTATATTCATGTAAACACATATCCTTGCATAAGATGTATACTTACCTCTCTTTTTTGTGTCTGCTACCTTGACAAAGGCACCGATTGTGTTGCCGATCCCTTCTAAAATTTCAGGGTTCCAAAATTCCACTGGTAATCCAAACAATCTGACCCAGATCGGGGCTTCCAGCATCTTTTCATTGTCAGGATTGTATCTTTGTTCCCAGAATTTCATGAACAGGCCTGCGTTATTCATGAAATATGGCCCTTCCTCAAAAACCCTCTCTTTATCCTCTAGATTTGCGAATATTGCAGTGAAAAATCCCTTTGCTCCCAGTTTCAATTCTATATGTCCTTTTGGTTTCCATCTTTGATAAATCCACCTGTATAGTTCTCTTTCATTAGGCCAGTACCCTACAAAATTACAGATCAGGGCATGGTCTTTCATATAGTTGTTGTATTCCTCTAGCATATTATTGGGTATTACATATATGGGTTTCTTGTTTGCCCTTGGTAAACATTTTCCTCCTGTCTTCATTTGCCACAGTTTACCCATCACCGGTGCTTCTTTATTATTCGCCCTAGCCTCATTCTAGATGCCGCTGCCGCTTGCCTCTCCTGCAACTATATTTTTAAAGGAGGGGATCTCTCCCCTCCCCTGCTGATTCTCCATTTTTTCCCTCAGCACTCGCTGTTTTGAGGTTCTACAGTGCCTGCGTGAGGGTTAAACCTCTTCTCCGTTCCGCTCCGCTTCTCTTGCACTGGCACTTGCCCTCGATTCGTCCAGCTCGCCCTGCTATTCCGCCCGCCAGGACTGCAAACCCTAGCCCGCTGTGCGCCGCATTCTCTGCTCCGTCTCCAACAATCTCTTTTCCCATTTACCAGAACATGTTTGATATCCTTTTTTATGTTTTATTACTAGCTATTATTATTTTTTTTTAATATTTGATTTTTGTTTTCTTTTGTGTTTTTTTTTATTGTTTTTTCAATATTTGAATTTTTGTTTTCTTATGCATCTTTCAAAAATATATATATATAATATATATATATATATAATATATATATATTATATTGATTGTAGGGTATGTGTCGATGCTTGTCTAGCAACCTGATCCCATTATGTGCAATTTGATAGTTGATTTTAAATTCTTCGTTATAATGAATTGAGTCTACCCCACAATGTTTTAATTTCATGGTTGGCCTTATTAAGTTTTCATTACAATGGGTTGAGCTCACCTACACTGCGTGTCATTTTGATAATTGATTTTTAATTTTTTTTGCAATGTATCAAGTTGTCTTAGGCTAGGTTTTTAAAATCGCTATACATTTAGCATTTAAAAAAATTACTCTTGGTATAATAACTCTTACATTTAGGTGTTCATTTTTAAAGGTTTTTTAGCCATAAAATTTTTCCATAATGTCATGCTTGAAATATTTTGAAAATTTAAGATTGTTTTGTAGTCATAATCTTCGTTTTTAATTCCATGGTTGAAAAGTTGTCAAGATTTTAATGTTTTTCTATGTCGTAATATTTTATCTTTAATGTTATGGTTGAAAACACTTATAAATATTTTTTCTTAGCACCATGATTTAAAATTATTGGAATTTTAAGGTTTTTCAAAGAAGCAGTATTTTAAATTTAATGTTATGCTTAAAAATCATTGGAATTTTAAGGCTTTTCAAAGGCATGATATTTTATCGTTACTGTCACGCTTGACAATCATTGGAAATTTAAAGCTTTTCAGAGTCATGATATTTAATTTTTAACATCATTATTAAAAAAAAAATTGAAAAATAATGTACCCTAAAAAAAGACGTTATTCCGGCATCAACACTTTTAAATTTCAAGGTTTTTTTTTGCTCCAAACAAAATGGCTTTTATTGTTTTTTACTAGTATTTTTAAAAAATATTGGAATTTTACTTTGAAAAAAATGGTGATGCATAATGAACACTTTTTTATTTTTGGGTTGTTTTTTCATGTTTTTTTGGGATTTTTGGCTCGAGTACCCGTTTTGAGGTAATAGTTCCTGTTTGATCGGTAACTATGTTTTAGGAAGAAATGGTCTCCATTGCGTTAAATTCCTCCATGAGACGAGGAAACTTTTGTTGAACTTGGTCCCTAGTGAGCCATTTTCCTTGGTGCAGGAGTTGGTCAGCTTTTATAACTCGATACAGTTGGATCTTCTAATGGCGAGTGTTCTTGATCTGTGTGTCCATGATCTGATCAGTTGCAGCTTGTTCCATGTAGTCTACAATTAACTCTGTTGGTGTGAGTTGTCTTGCAATGTCGGATGTGTCTAGTAATGGTGGAAAGTATGGCCGAAGGCGATCCACATTGAACACTGGGTGCAAGCCAAGGAATGGGGGAATACTAAGCATAAAAGCATTATCTCCCATAGCCTTGGTGATGGTGTATGGACCATATCAAAGTGAGTGAATCTTGTGTTTGGGCACAACAAGGCGCTCCTTCTACAAACCTAGCCAAACTTTGTCACCCACCTGGAACTTGTGTGGCACCTGATGTTGATCATGTCATTGCTTGTATTTAGCATTGGCTTTGTCCAATATGTCATGGACCTATCGGTAGATGTGTTGAATGTTCTCAATGAAGTTATTTGCCTTGTCGGCTTTGGACTAGACATGAGCCGAATCTACTGGGGTCCTTGCAAATGGTATGGCCACATCAATGGGACATAGTGGTTGGAATCCCAAGCCCACCTAAAAAGGGTTGTGGAAAGTCAAGTTGTGGAGAGTCTGGTTGTAGTTGTGTTGGACATAGGAGAGGCTCTCATCCCACATGCGTAGATGCTTTGACTTATACATGCAAAGAATGTGTGCGATCATCCTGTTGATGACCTCTGTCTGGCCATTACTTTGGCAATGGAAAGTTGTCAACTTAGTGAGCTTGGTGTCCAACATCGACCAAAGACTGCACCAAAATGTACTGAGGAACCTGTTGTCCCAATATGAGATGATAGACTATGGGATCCCAAAGTGTACCCACACTTGTTCAAAGAAGAGTTTAGCAGTGGCTTCTATTGTGATACTCTTCTTGCAGGCTTCCATAATGGCCATCTTTGAGAATCTATCAATGACCATAAAAATAGAGTCGTTCCCATGCTTATTAGAAGGAATCCTTCACATGTAATCCACGGATATGGATTCTCAAGGTCGACTAGGGGTAGATAGTGGAGTATAGAGACCTTGCTTCTTAATGGTTGGTTTGGCAATGGCGCAGGCAATGTAGAATCTGATGTACTTCTCGACATCCTGTCGAAGATTCGGCTAATAGAAATACTTATGCATTACTACACCATTTTCTCAACCCCAAAATTCTCAGTGGCCCGATTATAGTGCACTTCCTAAATCATCTTCACACGCTCACTTGAAGGAACACAAAGGTGTCCCAGGTGGCAGAACAGAGCATCCTGGAGGTGAAAATCTGGAATTTTCTGACCCTCCAAGGGTGTATGGTACGTGTGGCAAACTTTTGGGTCACTTTTGTATAGAAGTGGCCAATCAGAAGTCTCGTGCCCACAAGAGTTGAACACGGTGGATAACACCATGACTGGTGGTCGGCTAAGGCAGTCTGCAACATTATTTGTTCTTCCCTTCTTATACTTGATATTCAAATGGAACTGTTGCAGGTATGTGGACACTTTTGATGGCAATCATTCTGCAACTTCCCTTGCATTTGTATGAACTGCAGTGGTCAGTGGTCTATGTGAATGATTGTTTCCTTCCCCAAAATGTAATTCTTCCATTGTCAGTAGGCCTACACAATGAAATACATCTCTTTTTGATAACTAGGATACTTCTGGATTGTGTCTGACGGTGTCTCGTTGTGATATTCCACTGGATACCCTTGTTAAGTAAGGACTACCCTAATAACAAATTCAGAGGCATTTGTCTTGATCTTAAATGATTGTTGCAAGTCCGGTAATGTGAGCACTTGTGCAGAGAAGAGGTGACGTTTCAACTTTGTGAATGCCTTCTATTGAGATTCAGACCAAAAGAATTTTCATTTTGCTCCTCCTTTGGTGACTTGACTCAAGAGCCAAGTGATATGAGAGAACCGCAACATGAACCTACGGTAGAAATTGGCAAGACCCAAAAAGTTGTGGAGCTTCATTAGTGTGGTTGGGGTTGGCCAATCCTGAATGACTTCGATCTTGGTTGGACCCACATGCACCCCCAGTTCATCAATATTGTATCCCAAATATTGAACTTGGGTCATGCCAAAAGTTCATTTCTCCAAATTGGCACATAGCTTGTGTTGCCGCAGTGTTTGGAGAACCTTTCGGATGTGATGGAGGTGCTCTTCCTAACTTTGGTTGAAGATCAGGATGTCATCCAAGTATACCACTAAAAATGAGTTGGTGAATGGCCACAAGATGTCATCCATCAGCCTTATGAAGGTTGTAGGAGCATTTATCAACCCGAAAGGCATAACCAACCATTCGAAAAGGCCCTCGTTGGCATTGAAGGTAGTCTTTCACACATTGGAGGGTTCAATTGGTACCTGGTAATATCTAGACTTCAATTCAATCTTGCTGAAATATTTTACCCCCTTGAGTTGGTCCAGAAGGTCATCAATCTGTGGGATCAAGTACCTATTCTGGATAGTGATCTTGTTCATCACCCGATAATCAATACAATATCTCCAAGTCCCATCCTTCTTCTATGCCAATACGATTGGGCTCTATTAAGATTAGGTATGTTCTATGCTAGAGCAATTTATTTAAATTTTCACAGTTAGCAACCACATCAGCATTACGATAAACTGCAGATAGAACATAAATATAAAATGCAGAAGACAAGCCAAGACAAGAGGACACAAGATATGGCGCAAGCCAGGGAAAAACCCCACAATGTGTGGGGAAACCCTTTGATCAAATCTTCTTTTATCTTCAAAGTTCAACAGAGAGAGAGAGAGAGAGAGTACATTTACAATAGAATTCAATACTTTGACTTATCTAGATCTAAGCACAGATCATATCCTATAATGATGAGATCAGTTGAAGACATTCTGCTTCAACTAATACTCAAGGTGACTCCTTCACCTATCATCATTCTGCATCTCATCCATTTTTTGTACCTTACAGTGTACTACAAAACGCTGCACTAATCATGATAGTCATCCTGGTTCATGTTGATCATGCTTATGATTACACTCATCATGGTGCTGTCCATGGTCCATGTATCATTGTGTTATCTATGCACATTAAATCATAGCTATGTCCTTCTGATAATACGCTCTTCTGCCTGCATGGATATTTATAGCCACAACCTGCATATATATACCTTGCCATGTATATATGTTGTACCGTGCTACACCCAATTGTCATACATAGTGTCACTGCTCCACCATGCTTACTATTGTAGTCAACATCATGCTTCCAGGCTGTTAGGTAACTAAGCCCTTCAAGGGCTTCAGTCCTCCTAGGAGAGTCTTTCCTAATCAATGCTATCATCCAAACTTAAGATAAGTTGTTGTACAAACTTGGAACAACCTTAGCTGCTTGCTATGGCTTGCAGCCTAGCAAAGCACCTAGCTGTAGCTGTAGACTTCTTCAACAAGCCTAAACAAGAACCTAAATAGCAGCGTTGCCGTTTGTCTTCTAATCTAGCGACAACTGCTCCCAAACATACCTTATCATGCCTTAGAACAACAGTATTTAATATGTTGTTACAAGAATTTCCATGCTACTCTTTTACGCTGATATGTGTCTTCTTTATGCTACGACTCAGCTTCCTTTGTAACATATAGAAGCTCCCTTAGATAGCTGTAGTTGTGACAGTGGATTAGAGCACCTTCAAGCCTGAGATGAGGGCCTCTTCTAGTCCTTCTTACTGCGGCTTAGGACAACATATAACTAGCATATAGAAGGTATGTCCTAGCTGTGTATATACATCCTCCTTGACTGCGGCTAGATGATTTCTTCATGATTCCTTTAGGATAGCGTTTAGCGCACTTAAGGACAGCGTAAAAATAGGTCTCCCTTGACAGCGTTTAGACCTCCTTTCTTAGCGGAATTAAGTCTCTTCTAGAATGCGGATAAGTTCCTCCCTTGCTGCATTAGATCATCATTTATTGCTATCGAGAGTACCCTCAAATGCTATGGCTAGGGCACCTTTAGATGTTGCGGATAGATTTACTGCGGCTAGGGCATCATCTGTACTTAGGCCAGTGTATACTCTTAGTGTCTCTCCTCCACCAAAACCCAAAGACATGTAGAGGAGATCACACCAAGAATACCCCTACAAAATGATAACAAATCCTCATCTATTTATACCAAAACGAGGATGATGAATAGACACGTCGGTTGGGCTTCTAGAGCCTACATAAGCGTTGGTCGGCTTGATAATAACTATATAAACAAAATAAATTCATATCTCCATAAATACGTATTGGAATCGGATGATCTTTGGATCAATCCTACACCTCTCGACAAGAGGGATCCAATAAAAATATCAACTGCCATAAATAAGTTGACCCACATGGAGTTTGGCCCTAGTTGCCAATTTAACACTCCCTCTCAACTAGGGAGAACTCCATCCGGTGATCCATAAGACCGACTGTACTATCTTTGCCATCAGTGCCCTACATTGCTCTGCCCAACTCTGCTCAGCTCTGCTCTACTCAGCTCAGCTCTTCTCAGCGCTACTGGCTCCACTAGCTCTGCTCTGCTCAACTCTGCTGGCTCTACTAACTCTGCTTTGCTCAGCTCTGCAGGCTCTGCTAGCTATGCTCTGCTCTGCTCTGTTGGCTTTGCTAACTCTGCTATGCTCAGCTCTGTTGGCTCTGCTAGCTCTGCTTTGCTCAACTTAGCTCTGCTAAACTATGAGGAAGAAGAATTGATCGCGAATGTCTCATACCATTCTCCACTGACCCGAAGTCAGTCTCAGAGTGCGTACCACTAGTCCTAGACTAGTCTCAACCAACCCGAAGTCAGCGTCATAGTATGTATGACTCTCACTAGTCAAACTTGCCGAAGAGCTTCGATCGATTCGATCAATCAAAGACGGTTTATGGCTTTACCCCCCCTAATTTTTATTCGAGAATAAAAATGCCAGTTATGTTCAATATTTTTTTCTAGTTGATGCCTTTATTCAATTCAAATAATCCCTTTTTTGGAAAATTACCTGAGACACAAAGTCAATCTCGGAGTATGTACCATTGGTCCCAGACCAGTCTCAGCCAACCCGAAGTTAGCGTCATAGTATGTACAACTCCTACCACTGATACCAAACCAGTATTGCAGGCTCAGAGAGTGTACTACTGGTCCCAGACCAGTCTCAATCGACCCGAAGTCAGCGTCATAGTATGTACGACTCTCACTAGACCCAGACCAGTCTTGCACTGACCTGAAGTCAATCTCGGAATATGTACCACTGGTCCCAGACCAGTCTCAGCCGATCTGAAGTTAGCGTCATAGTATGTACAACTCCTACCACTGGTCCCAGACCAGTATCATTGATCCCAGATAAATGGAGGTCATCTTAGCATAGGTAGTACGGTAGATACAACGATGCATTCATCGGTACTACTATGGTCCCTAACTTCATTTCCCTGCTCATTGATCAGATGAGAGGTACTTCCCATGAGTCCCAAACTGCATGGGCAGGATGCCTCGACAGGAGAACTAATCAATCCTGTCCTCACAGAGAACACATCAATCCTGCTACAATCACCATGGAGAACACATCAATCCAGGCCGCCATGGAGAACACATCAATCCAGGCCTCACAGGAGAACACATCACTCCTGCTACAATTAGAGTACGTACCACTGGTCCCAGACCAGTCTCAGCTGACCAGAAGTCAGCTTCATAGTAAGTACTACTCCTACCACTGGTCCTAGACCAATAAAGCAGTTTCAGAGAGTGTACCACTGGTCCTAGACCAGTCTCAACCGACCTAAAGTCAGTGTCATAGTATGTACCACTCTCACTAGTCCCAGACCAGTACTGCACTGACACAAAGTCAGTCTCGGAGTATGTACCACCGATCCCAGACCAGTCTCAACCGACCCGAAGTCAGAGTCATAGTATGGTACAACTCCTACTACAATCGCCATGGAGAACACATCAATCTAGGTGTTACACTGAAATTTGTCACCATGACTATCTGCAGTTAATATGGCTCCATCAATAGTCATATTATCCTCCTTGTCAAGCCTAATACCTCTGCTCTTCATGTCAAACTTCAAAAAAGAGAGAAAGTCACTAAAAACATGTTTATCTCTGGGTACGCAGGTTCCCTCTACCTTGCCTGCGTGTACGCATCCCAAACTCATTGTACCTGCGTACTTGTACGCTCTGTAAGCCAAAGGATGGGTGCGTACCCCTGTAAAGGTCAAAAGGCGCGAGTTTCATCTTTAAAAAGTTACTTGTGGTCACTTCTAGAGCCTTCTAGAAGAGTGTTTGACGTATATTGAGCGCCTCCAGATGGTTCATGCACCCCTATGATAGAGGAACTTATCCCATCAAGAGAGGAGCTACCCCATCCAAAAGAGGGAGTATCCCATTGATGTTGGAACTGAATAACTTCCTCTAGAACACTATAAATACAGGCCTTGGGCCAGAGGAGGGGAGGTTGAAAGCTGAACATTCCAAAGGGTAGATGCTGCTGGAATTAGGACTTCCATTGTAAACTTGTGAGGAGAGATTACCATCCTTTCTTGTTGTCATATTGGAAGTGGGTGAGCTTGTCAAAGTAGAGGAAAACTCTTGCTGGACCCTGGGAGGAACTTGCACAACACCAAGGCTCAGGTTGTAATGGTTTCTTTTTTTGTTTCCTTAATACAAATAAGTCCATTCTTCTCAATGATTTGTTGTTAATGAATTGTTTCATATACTCCTTGGTCTATATGTTGAATATGCTTTGTTTTATGGAATATTCAGGTGTTATGTAATCGTTTGATTGTTAGTGTATGCAGGTTTCAAAGTGAAGGAGGAGCTCATCTGGATCAACGAAGCTAGGCTGCTACAACAAGCATTGGACCTAAGGTAAGATCGAAAAACACTTGGTTTCTCATAGGATAATGTATATTTAGAGAGGGATTGCTCTTACTTGTTCTGTTTGTCACTAGAGAGTCTTAGACTCCTAGGGAGGTTAGTTTTGTCCGCAAAAATAACTCTTTCCGCATGACAAATTTGCGACTCCGCTGGGGAGTCCATTGATGTGCTTGATTTTTATTTTGAGTATTACTTTGATCTGAAAAGAGTCTTGTTTATTTATTTTTTTGATTGCTTGACTGTGTTTTTGGGTGGATTAGCTTAGTGTCTAGTTTGATTTTAGTTTTTCTTCATTTTACAGCAGTACACACCCTCTGCGTTAGACACAGTGCGTACTGGTACACACTGTATCTTTGTACACAAAGCGTAGGCACACCTGGTTAAACAAGCTGCCTGCGTACCCCGTTAAAATTGAGAAAATTCCATTTTTATCCATTTTTTCCCTTTAGATTTTGTATTTCCTAGTCTTTACTACCCAGATCCACTGGTTGACTGTCAAAAATCTTCACCTGCACTTGTTCCATTAGTGTCGAAAGTTTTAGTGAAATTTGTTGAAGTTTTAGCATTAGGGTTTTGATTTTTATATTGGTCCTGTAGTGACATTGGGTTTAGAAGTTGCGAAGCCTTAGATATCTCTGGTTTTGTCAGTCTTCTTAGGAGTCAGACCAGTTGTAAAAATCTACCCGCGTGAGCGACCTACTTTTGTGTTGCCTCTTTGCAAAATTTCGATATAGCTTGCTCATTTAAAGTTGTGAATTTCATTTTCAAAAAGAACAAAAAGAGATTGAATTTTTGTTTTGATTAGTTTGTGATTCTGCATAAACTAGTCCTTGGACTGATTGTTGCCAAGTAAAATATCCCGGAATCATCTTAGTAGGCTTTTGCTTCTTAGATTTACTTGTTAGTGAAAGATTAGGTAAATTTCCTTTGAATTGCTTTTGAGTGATTTTTCTTAGATTTTCATAGATCTTGAAATTGCTTTGATTAGATTAGTTTTATATGCTTTTATTAAATAGGAAAATATCAACG
>APFE030675598.1:63079-120346 GCA_000404065.3 Pinus taeda
TAGGAACCGCAAGCCCTCAGAGCTCCTAGAGCTCAATGTATGCAACATGCAGGACCCTTGTACAAGGGTTTCTTGCCGACTCCAAGTCGTTTGGGAAAATCATAGATTAGATCTTTCCTCAGGGCTTTGACAAGGTGTAACAACCTATACATCATCTTAATGCGATGGAGCCTCCTTGCTCATCGACTTACCATATCCCAGATGATGTCTATCTGCTGGAGCAATCGACGAATATGAGATTCCTCAATAATCGAATCCCACCTCTGGTTGTCACAGAGAATCACAGTGGTATTCATCATGTGTACAAACAGCTCACTAAAGAGCTTCAGCAACTAGACTGCCTCACAGAAGGCCATACTATTAGCAATATATTCGGCCTTAGTGGTGCTCAGAGTCACTGAATTCTGCTTCCTGCTCATCCGGGATATCGAGGCAGATTCCAAAGAGATACAACACTGAGAAGTTCTCTACTGATCCTCCATACTGCCTACCCACTATCATTCGAATAATCATGTGGTTTCATATTTCTGGCAGTGTATCTCAATCCATGAGAGATTGTGCCCTGAAGATATCTCAGAAGATTCTTGGCACCAATCCAGTGAGGCTCAACCAAATATGAGCTCACCATGCTAACTGCAACACAGATGTCTGGACAAAGGTTCTCCAAGAACATCAATGCGAATGAGTTTATGAAACACAGAGGCATTTTCCAAATCAAGTCCGACATCACTACCATATAACTTCTAAAAGTTAAGATCCTTGAGGTAGTCACAGGCTTGCAGCTTATCTTTCCACATTCAGAATCCAACTCCCTCTATCTCCTATAAATGAGAGGGTCTGCACCTGTTAGACATAGGTGCCGTTATGAGAGGTTTATCATCCATAACCTTCGAGTAATGGTTTGAATCAGTTTCACTCCTAGTGAGTCTTAGCTGCATTAGACAGCTATCAATCCTCTCATACTACGCCCGAGGTGTTTTGCTTCAAGCCATAGAGGGCTTTCTTCCCCCTGTATACATGAGATTCCCGATCATGAGTCTTAAACTCCTCAGGTTGTTCCAAGCCCGTGGACCTGCTGCATGAGGGGAATGGTCCCCTTATAATATTTTCCTTTGGTATATTTCAGACATGTACCTTCATGCTACTTTTTGAATTCAGGCATCCAAGTCACCATCTGACTCATAGACCTCCTGTGCTGAGTCAACGGACATGGTCCCCAGTGGACTTCTTGCAACTTGATACAACCCACAACTCAAAAAATCTTTGCAAGATATATTTTCAAACACATACCTTTCCATCGATAAGTGCCATCCTGTAACCTTTGACTTCCATTTCCGAGGTGGACATCAAGTTTTTCTTGCGATCAGGTACATAAAAGAGATTCAGGGGTTTCTTACTTTCGTGGAGGAGTCGACAACTTCCTTGATGACCTGCATTACCAGTCATTCTTTTGATTATTGAACATGTCCTAGGAATGATTGTTATCTTCATCAAGAGATGTGTCTCTGCCATGTACAACCGCCAAACTTATTTCAACAAGGCATCCGCCTTTCCTTCCACCCTTAGATCCGAACTTCCCAATGAAGTGATCATTAGATGGGCCATTAGAAACTTCTGCTGCACCATTCTGATAACATTCTCTGCTTTTGACTTCACCCTAGGTGAATTATGAGGAACCCATTGATCCTTCTGTCTTTTCCCAACTGTCTTCGGTGATTTCTCTTTCACTCTTGCTTGGGCATTGTCTTCACCTAAGCTCTGATACCATGTTAAGTTTAGGTATGTTCTATGCTAGAGAAATTTATTTAAATTTTCATAGTTAGCAATCACATCAAGCATTACGATAAACTGCAGATAGAACATAAATATAAAACACAGAAGACAAGCCAGACAAGAGGACACAAGATATGGTGTGAGCCAGGGACAAACCCCACAATGTGTGGGGAAACCCTTTGATCAAATCTTCTTTTATCTTCAAAGTTCAGCAGAGAGAGAGAGAGAGAGAGAGTACATTTACAATAGAAGTCAATATTTTGACTTATCTAGATCTAAGCATAGATCATCTCCTATAATGATGAGATCAGTTGAAAACATTCTGTTTCAACTGATACTCAAGGTGACTCCTTCACCTATCATGATTCTGCATCTCGTCCATTTGCTGTACCTTACAATGTACTGCACAACGCTGCACTAATCATGATAGTCATCCTACTTCACGTTGCCCATGCTTATGATTTCACTCATCATGGTGCTGTCCATGGTCCATGTATCATTGTGCTATCTATGCACATTAAATCATAGCTGTGTCCTTATGATAATACGTTGTTCTGCGTGCATGGATATTTATAGCCATAACCTGCATATATATACCTTGCCATGTATATATGTTGTACTGTGCTACACCCAATTGTCGTACATAGTGTCACTGCTGCACCATGCTTACTGTTGTATTCAACATCATGCTTCTAGGCTGTTAGGTAACAAAGCCCTTCAAGGGCTTCAGTCCTCCTAGGATAGTCTCTCCTAATCCATGTTGTCATCCGAACTTAAGATAAGATGTAGTACAACCTTGGAACAGCCTTAGCTACTTGCTATGGCTTGCAGCCTAGAAAAGCAGCTAGTTGTAGCTGTAGACTTCTTCAACAAGCCTAAACAAGAACCTAAATAGCAGTGTTGCCCTTTGTCTTCTAATCTAGTGACAACTGCTCCCAAACGTACCTTATTCATGCCTTAGAACAGCAGTATTTAATATGATGTTACAAGAATTTCCACGCTGCTCTTTTACACTGATATGTGTCTTATTTATGCTGTGACTCAACTTCCTTTGTAACATATAGAAGCTCCCTTAGATAGCTATAGTTGTGACAGTGGATTAGAGTACCTTCAAGCCTGAGATGAGGGCATCTTCTAGTCCTTCTTACTGTGGCTTCGAACAGCATATAAGTAGCATATAGAAGGTATGTCCTAGCTATGTATATACATCCTCCTTGACTGTGGCTAGATGATTTCTTCATAATTCCTTCAGGACAACCTTTAGGGCACATAAGGATAGCATAAGAATAGGTCTCCCTTGACAACATTTAGACCTCCTTTCTTAGCAGAATTAAGTCTCTTCTAGAATGCGTATAAGTGCCTCCCTTTGCTGCATTAGATCATCATTTATTTTTGTCGAGAGTACTCTCAAATGCTACGGCTAGGGCACCCTTAGATGCTACGGATAGATTTACTGTGGCTAGGGCATCATCTATACTTAGGCCAGTGTATACTCTTAGTGTCTCTCCTCCACCAAAACCCAAAGACATGTAGAGGAGATCACACAAAGAATACCGCTACAAAATGATAACAAATCCTCATTTATTTATACCAAAACAAGGATGATGAATAGACACGTCGGTTGGGCTTCTAGAGCCTACATAAGAGCTGGTTGGCTTGATAATAACTATATAAAAAAAATAAATTCATATCTCCATAAATACTTATCGGAATCGGATGATCTTTGGATCAATCCTACACCTCTCGACAAGAGGGATCCAATAAAAATACCAGCTCCCATAAATAAGTTGACCCACATGGAGTTTGGCCCTAGTTTCCAATTTAACACTCCCTCTCAACTAGGGAGAACTCCATCTGGTAATCCATAAGACCGACTATACTATCTTTGCCATCAATGCCCTACACTGCTCTGCCCAACTCTGCTCATCTTTGCTGGCTCTGCTCTACTCAGCTAAGCTCTGCTCAGCGCTGTTGGCTCCACTAGCTCTGCTCTGCTGGCTCTACTAACTCTACTTTGCTCAGCTCTACTGGCTCTGCTAGCTCTGCTCTTCTCTGCTCTGCTGGCTCTGCTAACTCTGCTATGCTCAGCTCTGTTGGCCATGCTAGCTCTGCTCTGCTCAAATCAGCTCTGCTGAACTATGAGGAAGAAGAATTGATCGAGAATGTCTCATACCATTCTCCACTGACCCGAAGTCAGCCTGAGAGTGCGTACCACTAGTCCCAGACTAGTCTCAACCAACCCGAAGTCAGCGTCATAGTATGTACGACTCTCACTGGTCAAACTTGCCGAAGAGCTTCGATCGATTCAATCATCAAAGACCTTTTATGGCTTTACCCCCACTAATTTTATTGGAGAATAAAATTCCAGTTTGTTCAATATTTTCTAGATGATGCCTTTATTCATTCAAATAATCCTTTTTTTGGAAAATTACCTGAGACACGAAGTCAATCTCGGAGTATGTACCACTGGTACCAGACCAGTCTCAGCCGACCAGAAGTCAGTGTCATAGCATGTACAACTCCTACCACTGGTCCCAAACCAGTATCGTAGGCTCAGAGAGTGTACTACTAGTCCCAGACCAGTCTCAACTGACCCGAAGTCAGCGTCATAGTATGTACGACTCTCACTAGTCCCAGACCAGTCTTGCATTGACATGAAGTCAGTCTCAGAGTATGTACCACTGGTCCCAGACCAGTATCATTGATCCCAGATCAATGGAGGTCATCTTAGCATAGGGAGTATGGTAGATACAACGATGTATCCATCGGTACTACTATGGTCCCTAACTTCATTTACCTGCTCATTGATCATATGAGAGGTACTTCCCATGAGTCCCAAACTGCATGGGTAGGATGCCTCGACAGGAGAACTAATCAATCCTGCCCTCACAGGAGAACACATCAATCCTGCTACAATCGCCATGGAGAGCGTACCGTTGGTCCCAGACCAGTCTCAGCTGACCCAAAGTTAGCTTCATAGTAAGTACCACTCCTACCACTGGTCCCAGACCAGTATCGCAGTTTCAAAGAGTGTACCACTGGTCCCAGACCAGTCTCAACCGACCCGAAGTCAGCGTCATAGTATGTACCACTCTCACTGGTCCCAGACCAGTACTACACTGACACAAAGTCAGTCTCGGAGTATGTACCACCGTTCCCAAACCAGTCTCAACCGACCCGAAGTCAGCGTCATAGTATGGTACAACTCCTACTACAATCGCCATGGAGAACACATCAATCCAGGCTGCCATGGAGAACACATCAATCTAGGCCTCACAGGAGAACACATCAATCCTGTTACAATGGAGAGCAAATCATCCTGTTCCACAAGAGAGCGAATCATCTTGTTCCACAAGAGAGCGAATTATCTTGTTCCAATGCGCACCAACCAGGGGAGGGTGAGTCACCTTGTGGTCATATGTTGCTCCAGTAGGAACTGCAAGCCCTCAGAGCTCCTAGAGCTCAATGTATGCAACATGCAGGACCCTTGTACAAGGGTTTCTTGCCGACTCCAAGTCGTTTGGGAAAATCATAGATTAGATCTTTCCTCAGGGCTTTAACAAGGTGTAACAACCTGTACATCATCTTAATGTGATGGATCCTCCTTGCTCATCGACTTACCATATCCCAGATGATGTCTATCTACTGGAGCAATCGACGAATACGGGATTCCTCAATAATCGAATCCCACCTCTGGTTGTCACAGAGAATCACAATGATATTCATCATGTGTACAAACAGCTCACTGAAGAGGTTTAGCAACTAGTCTGCCTCACAGAAGGCCATACTATCAGCAATGTATTTGTCCTTGGTGGTGCTAGGAGTCACCGAATTCTGCTTCCTGCTCATCCGAGATATCGAGGTAGATTCCAAAGAGATACAACACTGAGAAGTGCTCTAGTTATCCTCCATACTCCCTACCCACTAATCATTCGAATAATCATGTGGTTTCATATTTCTGGCAGTGTATCTCAATCCATGAGAGATTGTGCCCTTAAGATATCTCAGAAGATTCTTGGCACCAATCCAGTGAGGCTCAACCAAATATGAGTTCACCATGCTAACTGCAACGCAGATGTCTGGACGAATGTTCTCCAAGAACATCAACGCAAATGAGTTTATGAAACTCAGAGGCATTTCCCAAATCAAGTCCAACATCACTACCATATAACTTCTGAAAGTTAAGATCCTTGAGGTAGTCACAGGCTTGCAGCTTATCTTTCCACATTCAGAAACCAACTCCCTCTATCTCCTATAAATGAGAGGGTCTGCACCTGTTATACATAGGTGCCAGTATGAGAGGTTTATCATCCACAACCTTCGAGTAATGGTTTGGATCAGTTTCACTCCTAGTAAGTCTCAGCTGCATTAGACAGCTATCAATCCTTTCATACTACGCCCTAGGTGTTTTGCTTCAAGCCATAGAGGGCTTTCTTCCACCTGTATACATGAGATTCCCGATCATGAGTCTTAAACTCCTTGGGTTGTTCCAAGCCTGTGGACCTGCTGCATGAGGGGAATGGTCCCCTTATAATATTTTCCCTTGGTATATTTCAGACATGTACCTTCATGCTCCTTTTCGAATTCAGGCATCCAAGTCACCCTCTGACTCATAGACCTCCATTGTTGAGTCAACGGACATGGTTCCCAGTGGACTTCCTGCAACTTGATACAACCCAGAACTCAAAACATCTTTGCAAGATATATTTTCAAACACGTACCTTTCCATCGATAAGTGCCATCCTGTAACCTTTGACTTCCATTTCCAAGGTGGACATCAGGTTCTTCTTGCGATCAGGTACATAAAAGAGATTCAGTGGTTTCTTGCTTTCGTGGAGGAGTCGAAAACTTCCTTGATGACCTGCATTACCAGTCATTCCTTTGATTATTGAAGAGGTCCTAGGAATGATTGTTATCTTCATCAAGAGATGTGTCTCTTCCAGGTACAACCGCCAAACTTATTTCAACAAGGCATCCTCCTTTCCTTCCACCGTTAGATCCGAACTTCCCAATGAAGTGATCATTAGATGGGCCATCAGAAACTTTTGCTGCACCATTCTGATAACATTCTCTACTTTTAACTTCACCCTAGGTGAATTATGAGGAACCCATTGATCCTTCTGTCTTTTCCCAACTGTCTTCGGTGATTGCTCTTTCACTCTTACTTGGGCATTGTCTTCACCTAAGCTCTGATACCATGTTAAGATTAGGTATGTTCTATGCTAGAGAAATTTATTTAAATTTTCACAGTTAGCAATCACATCAGCATTACGATAAACTACAGATAGAACATAAATATAAAACGTAGAAGACAAGCCAAGACAAGAGGACACAAGATATGGCGCGAGCTAGGGACAAACCCCACAATGTGTGGAGAAACCCTTTGATCAAATCTTCTTTTATCTTCAAAGTTCAGCACAAAGAGAGAGAGAGAGAGAGTACATTTACAATAGAAGTCAATATTTTGACTTATCTAGATCTAAGCATAGATCATCTCCTATAATGATGAGATCAGTTGAAGACATTCTGCTTCAACTGATACTCAAGGTGACTCCTTCACCTATCATCATTCTGCATCTCGTCCATTTGCTATACCTTACAGTGTACTGCACCACGCTGCACTAATCATGATAGTCATCCTACTTCACGCTGCCCATGCTTATGATTGCACTCATCATGGTGTTGTCCATGGTCCATGTATCATTGTGTTATCTATGCACATTAAATCATAGTTGTGTCCTTATGATAATACGCTCTTTTTCCTGCATGGATATTTATAGCCATAACCTGCATATATATAACTTGCCATGTATATGTGTTTTACTGTGCTGCACCCAATTATCGTACATAGTGTCACTGCTGCACCATGCTTACTGTTGTATTCAACATCATGCTTCTAGGCTGTTAGGTAACTAAGCCCTTCAAGGGCTTCAGTCCTCCTAGGAGAGTTTCTCCTAATCCATGCTGTCATCCGAACTTAAGATAAGTTGTAGTACAACCTTGGAACAACCTTAGCTGCTTGCTATGGCTTGCAGCCTAGCAAAGTAGCTAGCTGTAGCTGTAGATTTCTTCAACAAGCCTAAACAAGAACCTAAATAGCAGCGTTGCCCTTTGTCTTCTAATCTAGTGACAGCTGCTCCCAAATGTACGTTATTCATGCCTTAGAACAATAGTATTTAATATGCTGTTACAAGAATTTCCATGCTCCTCTTTTACACTGATATGTGTCTTCTTTATGCTGCAACTTAGCTTCCTTTGTAACATATAGAAGCTCCCTTAGATAGCTATAGTTGTGACAATGGATTAGAGCACCTTCAAGCCTGAGATGAGGGCATCTTCTAGTCCTTCTTACTGTGGCTTAGGACAAAATATAAGTAGCATATAGAAGGTCTGTCCTAGCTGTCTATATACATCCTCCTTGACTACGGCTAGATGATTTCTTCATGATTCCTTCAGGACATCGTTTAGGGCACTTAAGGATAGGTTAAGAATAGGTATCCCTTGATAGTGTTTAGACCTCCTTTCTTAGAGGAATTAAGTCTCTTCTAGAATGCGTATAAGTGCCTCCCTTTGCTGCATGAGATCATCATTTATTGCTGTCGAGAGTACCCTCAAATGCTATGGCTAGGGCACCTTAGATGCTACAGATAGCTTTACTTTGGCTAGGGCATCATCTGTACTTAGGCCAGCGTATACTCTTAGTGTCTCTCCTCCACCAAAACCCAAAGACATGTAGAGGAGATCACACCAAGAATACCCCTACAAAATGATAACAAATCCTCATCTATTTATACCAAAAAGAGGATGATGAATAGACACGTCGGTTGGGCTTTTAGAGCCTACATAAGTGCTGGTCGGCTTGATAATAATTATATAAACAAAATAAATTCATATCTCCATAAATACTTATCAGAATCGGAGGATCTTTGGATGAATCCTACACCTCTCGACGAGAGGGATCCAATAAAAATATCAGCTGCCATAAATAAGATGACCCACATGGAATTTGGCCCTAGTTTCCAATTTAACAAGCTCCCACAGGGTAATGAACTCGGCCGAGTGTCACCTTTCTGCAACAACTCTTGAATTTTCCCCTTAATTTCATCGTTCTCCATAAAAAAGCACCAATAGATTGGTCCTTTGAGTAACAACGCACCTAGGGTCAGATTGATGGAGTGCTTAACCTGATAGTGCAGAGTCACCCTGGCGGGGGAGGTGAAGATGTAATCGTACTCCTGCATGACCTTGTCCATCTGTTGTTTTGTGTGGAGGGACCCCGTTTAGAGGTCATGGCCACCATCTTCTTTGCTTGAGGGCATATCATCAAGAAAAAAAATTTCGAGTTTTTGAAATGAGCTTACTACATTTTTTTGCAGTAACCAGAGAGATGGTGGTAGGGAGTACTACCTATGGTATCTTGTACACCTTGTTTCCCAATGTAATAATAATAGTGTGAGGCATTGACTCATACACGACATGTTGCTTCCACAAGTATGGTTGGACTAATAATGCATCACAAACATCAAGGGGAGAAGCGTCACATAATACCTCATCCGTGAAGGGCTTGATGTTGTATGGAAGGCAACATTGTTGGCTCACGCTCAGATCCTGTCCTTTGTGAAGCCACCCGATGGTGTATGGTTGTGGGTGTGCTATGGTTGGTAAGCCCAATTGCTTCATGACCTCTACTGCAATAAGGTTCTTTTGGATCCTACTGTCAACAATGAATTGTACCGGGCAACCCTTTACCCACATATGGGAGTGGAAGGGATGCTCCTCCTCCTCTAAATATTTAGTTTCCTCCTTCTGGATCTTATGGTGGTGATGGTGGCATTGGGATCCACATCAATAATCTGCTTCCCTTTGTCATTCCCCTTGTCAGGTTCTGGATCAGAGTCAAAACATGCATCTGATTCTGAAGCCTTCAACACGGCCACCAGTGACTGCTTGGCACAACACTCACTTGTGTTATGGGTGGATCTCTTATGGAACTCACACCACTTTCCCATGTCCTTCGTCAGCTTTGCAATGTTGTCCATTTCTTATGGCCTTGGCAGCTGGTCTTGGTTTGTCTCACCTTGGCTTTTTCCTTTGTTCTATGGTTTGGGGACACATTTCCCTTTCTTCAGAATCACATATCCAAAGTCTTGCTTCTTCTATTTAAACTTCTGCTCTATCTTGACGGCGTATCGGTACAATGTGCCGAGCAAGGAGATGTCTAGGAACTCCATATCGTCCTATATGTATCTATGTACGTAGCCACAGTACTTGAGTACCAAATTTTTCTTAGAATCCTTGATACCCAACTTCATGCGAAGGGTATCAAAAACATTGGTAAGCTCTGGCACATCTGGGTCTCTTCCCTACTGCAGCATGGTCCACTTTATGTATTTATCCTCATAGCTCCTGACAGGGTAGTATTGCTCCTTGATGGCGTCACAAAATGAATTCCACATGGGAGTGGTTCAAAACAGTGAGGTCATACTTTCATCCTTCTGCTCACAATAGGTTTTCCACCAGTCCTTGACTTGGGGGGTGACTTTGAGAAGAGAAAAAGTAATATTTTCTCAGCTAGAAAAATCGCGAAAAAAAAATATCCTTCTAGCAAATTCAACCATTTATTTATGGTGTATGCATCTATTTGGATCTCAAATAAGGGAATGTCAAAGTTTACTTGTACCTTAAAAGGTGTGGAACCTCCAGAGTGGCTATCAGATGTTGATGCACTACCAGTGGGCAACCGTTGAAGGATCTGGGCAAAGTTATCCATCATCGCGTTTCTTTGTTTGTCGAGGGCCTTCTCGAACAATATTTTGATAGGATATTCTACCCCCTTGTTTTTTTTCTTCCCCCATGGGAGGCCATCAGGATTTACGAGGCTGGTCTTGCAATGGTTTGACCAGTTTGATCCCTAACTCCTTATATCCTAACCTTGTTGGGGACATGGAAATAAAAACAGAGAAAGAGCATACTGCTTTGATACCACTGACCCAAATCTAAATAGGAATGCAAAAAATTACAGATATAACCATAAATATAGAGATGCAGTAGAAATAACACATCCTTTCATTAATATCAAATAATGAAATATGCTTACAAACAAAATGGAAATGAGACTATCTTGGGCAATGGTAGCTTATCTCTGAGAAGAGATGTGGCAGCTACATGCCTCTGAACTAAGTTACAGTGAGGCTCAAGGGCCTTTATATTATAGAAAAATAAGAGAAAACCCTAAAAAACCAAAATTCTAACCCGAGCAGATGTAACACCAAGATTTTATGGGCCCTAGTCGGGTTAGTTAGGCAGCGAACTTCCCAGGGTCGTAACTTGGTCATATTATCTCTATTTGACACGTACGATACCTCCTTGGAAAGATATATCTGAGGAATACAACTGAAAACACAATTTCAATGAAATCATCCAAAGGAATATTGCCGAAACAACATCATTTAGGGCCTCACCATGGCTCTAGATGTTTAGGACCCGAAAAACTGCCAAAAATAGTAAACTATGCTACAATTAAGAAAACTGGAAAACTGAAAGAAACAATGGTGGGGGTCCAAGTGGAATAGGAGGGTGGCCACCAATATCCACCTGTATCCATCATCTCATGATGAGACCTCTTATCCTTTATTTAACCATTTTTCTTTTATGTTTAACTATGGTTGTTGTCAATCTCATAAAAAGTACTTAATAGATGGGTGGCATACTACTCCTTAAGAGAAAGGGATGGCGTAAAAATATTTAAGCTAACTACTATTCACTTGACTAAACTTGTTCACCAAAATAACTCATGATCTTAAGTAACTACTGTTAAATGCATTTTACTTTCTTCAAAGATAGTGGTTAAAGATAATTCATTAAAAAATAACGGAAAGATTTAAACCCAAAGAACAAAAACTAGGGACACTACTTGGTTAGGAAAGCTGAAAATGAACATAAATGGAATCATATTTATTGAAGTGATCCTTAGAGATTAGGTTCCATTAATATAAATTAGAGCCTAAAAATGACTCGCCCATTGATTATGCCAAGTCGAAAGAAAAAAATTCACTCCATTTTATTGTGAAATGAAATGAAAAGACAATCCACCTAAGCCTAAAATTCTTATCAAATCGAAAAGAAGAAAATTAAGAAAACAAACTTTGAGATACATCTTTCAAGATAATATAGAGAATTGACATAAAAATCAGATTATGTTGATTTTATCTTGTAGGATGATTTGTTAATAAATCTGTTTTATTTCGAAGCATATTTATTGATTTAGAGTAATTGTTGTATGCTTTGATAGGGGTTTTCTTACTTTTGCAAATCTTTCTTAAAGAAAGTTTGCGAGTCTTTATAGATTTGATTTTAAGAATAAGACTGACAATCGATTTCAAAATGTACAAAAAAATTAGAAAAGAGAAAACTCCCTAATGTCATATGATGATTGTTCTTCCAAAATGTAAGCTACTAGTAAAGTTGAATCCACCAATCAAATTCATGGGAACCTGCAATAAGAACAAAAAAATATAAGAAAGAAAATAATGATTAAAAGAGAAAAGAAAAGATGAAATAAAACTCATTCTAGATGAGGATGAACATATAAATGTGTACATGGAAGAATTCGATCATAATTGTATATGATGAATGTTCATCTTCTCCCATGTATTAATCAAAGTTAAACACCATCTTCTTATTCAATTTAAACTAATTTCTAAACTAGTCGTAATATAAATCATAATGAAATTATGTTTACAAAAGGTAGAAATGAACCTTATAATTGAGTTAACATCCTAGAATATTAGCTTAACCATTGTAAATGATAATGATGAAATAAAAGCTTCACAATTGGTAACCCATTATAAGTAAGATGATAACAGAGTGAATGGTAAAAACTCTTTTCTATTCATAAAAATACCATAACTACTTTATATTAGAAGAAAATAAAACAAACTAAACAAATCTAAATTTCTTCCTACTCTAACTCTTTTGAAGGAAAACTACTTGGTATAGTCATATTTCCAATGTAACCAAGAAAATTTTGTATTCACTGTAGAAATATACACTGCATATGTTCACAAAAGAAAAAGATCAATAATTAAACTATGTTCAAGAATTCTAGAGTTATTATGCATAATAATTTATAAAACTGAAAATAAAAAATTTAAAATCAGAAAATTTTATGCTAAAAGAATTTTGTAATTGAAAACAAAATCTATCATAATATGTACAATCTAAAGAATTAGAGATATTACCTTTAAAGATCCACGAAGGTTTTTTTTTTTTTTCTTAACTATAAAAGATGGGAAGTATTAAAATAATTGTTTCTAAGAGTTTACAAAAATTATCTTTTTCCCTTGTGAGGGATTGACCATCATAATGAAAAGAAAAGTCAGGAAGATCCTTAAAGGCATTTAGTATATGTACATTAAAAACAAGGAAAATGACCAACCCGTGATTAACTGCAAGAGTAAGAGGGTCATCCGATGATTGCAACAAGTCTTCAACATAACAAGTATCGTATAAAATATTTTCATAATTGATATCGAAATCTTGTAACGAGAGATGATGATCCAAATGAGAGTAGAAGGAAGTAGGTTTGTGCTTAGAAATTGAATCAAATGATTGAAACTCATGATTGTTAAAGATCACATCCTTTCCCAATGATTTATGATAATTTGAATATTGTGAAAAGGATATGTAGATGTTTCTAAACTAATATCAATAAGTCATTTATCATTTAAAGATTATCCTTTCATTTCATGATATAATTCATTCTTAAGATTTGAACTAGTAAATATTCCAACACGTTGACACACAATAACTATGATACCCATAAATGAAATCATCAATTTGGATTTCACTGGATAATTTGCTAAATGGTTTCAGGTTTAATAATGTGTTATCTACTGACGAAATGGGATCTATATCATTTTCAGAAGAAGAATTATCATTATGATTATTTGTTAAATCATGATATTCCATATAATTTGAATCTATTAAACATGACTCATTATCACAAACATTAGGAGGTACCATAGAATCACTTTTAGATGTAAGATTCTCTCCTAATGTTGATGGTTGAGGATGATTAGAACTTTCATTTAAAGGTTAGATAGGATCAATTTTAGAATCAAGATTTACTGATGGTGATTCCTCTTTATGTTCGCTATGAGTTCTTATATTATGTTCTTGAAAAACAAAGGTAAATTTGTCCGTTGAAACTTTCTTAGGGGGTAAATCGTCATGACAATCTGTAGCATAATAACATAAATCTATCGGAAAATTCGCTAATAGTTTCATCATCAAAGATTGTCCAGCTATCAAATTCTGAGCACATTTTTTCATAACTATAATTGTGATGAGCGTAAAATAATACCTCAATGAATTGATTCCAAGAGTGAATGCACTTGGCTAGTAAAATATTGTACCATTCCCAAATCCTCCCTTTAAACATGAGACTAAACAACCTACAAATTTCATTGTCTTTAGTGATGTTAAAACATTTGCATTTGTGTATGATTTGATTAACATGAGCTAAAATAGAAATAGTGTCGCTCTCACCATCATATTGCAATTCAAATATGGATTCAAATTGTTTCTTTGACATACCTTTGGTAGACTTGTGTGAGCTAAAAGCGTTACCCAAAACTAGGAATGCTTGTAGGAGCCATGGCTAGTTAAGAATTTTAAAACATGACTTCACACAAATCAAATAGCTCATGCCCTCCTTCTAGTGCCAAAAATTATGATTGGCAAAAATGTCCTCTGTCAACATTAGGAGAGACCAGCTAATTAGGAACTTAAAGAAGCTCCTTATTCATTGAAGATGGTGGTTCGAACTAGTTATCAGTCCAGTTTATACCTTGTCATCTAAGACTAGCCTAAAAATAATCTATCACTAATCTAACCTAAACTATGAGTTAATATATTCACGTCATAGTATGTTACATTTCCTTTATAACAATATTTAAATATGTAAACTAAAGAAATAGATCAACACAAAGGTTTGATCGAGCTAAACGTTGATCAAACCATAATTAAATGATATATTTACCTCTTTAAGAGAGGAAATGATGCAGAGATAAATAAGACTAATCTAAAAACATTAAATCCTATCTCAAACTAGAATGGGATATCCCTCTCCTAATTCAAGAGAAAGTTAACTAAAACAGGGGAAGAAATAATATAATTCATCATATGATTTTGTATTAATTGAAGGAACTATTCACATTAACTAATACAAGTGAAAGAAAAATAAGCTTGCAAATGAATAATAAATAGTTATCAGTCACCATAGGAATAATTCAATGAATTAAGATTGATTTTGATCTCATTCTACCCTGCAAAGATAGCTTTAAAAAAGTTTCAACAACAAAATGTTGATGACACAACAATAGTGCATAATATCAAACAAACATAATATTGTTTAGAATAAAGATCAGAACCAAAAATGAAACTTTAATAGTGAGACAATAATCCTGAGTTCTGGTAATAGTACACAAGAACAAGGATTAATTAAAACCATATCAAATTTACATTACAAATGCGCAGTCATGGAGTAGCTTAGACCCATAATAAAACTGCTTGCAATAGTGCAAAGCAATGAGAAGAGAGCTAGAAACCATATGTTTTCTCTATATTTTTCCTTTTTGTACATAATAATATATATTGCAAAAATAGAAAAACTACAGAGAATCCCCCTTGAGTGGATCATGACCTCCTTTCTTTGCATCGAATTCAAGGTATTTATAGAATATTTACAAAACTAACAACCCCCCTTATATCTCTCAAAAATTGAATCTGGTGGTTTTCTTCAGTGGGACGAAAATAGATTGTTTTAGTTGAACATAGGCCAAATTTGGGAAATCGTTGCAATGAAGTGTTGTTATTTAGCCGAAGGGTTGATTTGTTGCTCATGGTGATGCACTTTTTTAGTCTTTGTTAAAACAATCTTCCCATTTTAGAACCACGTTGTGTCACATGGTAGAGAGTCTTTGGAAATCACGAATCAAGTTGATACTTTCTCCTTATTGACCCTAGGTTCATCCATGTTTCAACCAATCATAACTTATTAGTTATATTACTAAAATTAGCCAAAAACCGAATTGAAATATAAACACAACAAACTTCCATAAAACCATTGAAAATAGACTTTTCAATTATCATAACAACAACCCCATATGGAAGTGTCAAGTGGTAAGAGCTTAGTGGTATCGGAAGTAAGCTCATCGGAAGTTTTAAAATGAGACAACATGGAATATTTGTGAAATTTAGCTTCAATATGGAGTAGATGCGATATCGTATTCAACTCCCTTTCAGAGCTTTATCGGGTCCATTATTTCGAAGCTATTGTAGCCATTTAAAAGTTTCAATTTACAAGAAGGTTTGATATTTAGATTGTACCATCGTTAATGCGTATATCAGATCTGGATATCAGAATCTGGAAGATATCAGAAGTCATAGTTCGGAGGAACACTTGGATATTAGAGATCAAAGATCAGAGGGATTCGCATATCGGAAATCAAAGTGGCATGGATATCGGAGCATTGGCATATCAGAACTTGTAAGAGGTGACTCATAAGAAAAACTTTGATATGAAGGATTATCTGATATAAGGGAGTGGAGGAGGGTTATGTGGTATGTGGGTCCTCCATAATACTTTAGCCACTTTAAAATATATATCACTGAAACCTATATTCATTTGTTTGTATTAAAGAAATTTTTCATATGGTTTGGAGTTTATATTTATATGTTTATTAAAAAGGGTTAAGCCACTTACCACATTATAATATGGTTAATTTATGAATCTTGGTCTCAGGGGCTATGTTTTATTGATTAATATAGTTAAAACAAAAGAATCATCACAAGTTTATTAACTTTAGAAAAATTAATATTTTAATTAACTTAAAAGTCTAAATAATAAAACTAAGGATAAATTGAAACAATAAACACTCAAACCTTAAGTGGATGCAAAAGGGTCCCCAATGTCTATTATGATAAAATAAAATGGGGTGTTTTGTTTTCACTACAATACAATCTCAACAATACTACTAAATGCTCGAAATGTTCTTCCTCTTTTTAGAATATACCAATATGTCGTCAATGAATACAATAACAAACTTGTCTAGATAAGGACAGAACACACTATTCATCAAACACATAAATGTAGTTAGAGCATTAGTCAAACCGAAGGGAACTACAACAAACTCATAATGCCCATAACTATTCCTAAATGTGGTCTTGAAGATATCCTCTTCCCTTAGGTGTACCTAATGGTATCCCAATATTAAGTCGATCTTAGAGAACATTGTTGCTCCCTTCAACTAATCAAAGAAATCATTGATCCTTGGCAATGGGTACCTATTCTTGATTGTTACCTTATTCAGTTTCATGTAATCAATGCATAATCATAGAGTACCATCTTTCTTCTTTACGAACAACATTGGTGCACCCCAAGGCGATACACTTGGCCTATTGTATCCATTGCCAAGCATCTTCTTAATTGCAATTTCACCTCTATTAGCTCTAGAGTGCTCATCCTGCCTTCGATGTTGGTGTTGCTGTTGGCACCAGATCAATAGAGAAATCCACTTCCCTATGAGGAGGTAACTATGGAATCCATGTTGGAAACACATCCTGATACTGCTGGAATATAGGGTAGCTCTTGAATATTTATGCATCCTCAATATCTTTGCCCTTGTCACTAGATATATGTACTGCAAACATCACACAACCCTTTCTGCAACTACACTTAGACTGCATAGCGGTAACCATCCTCACTGATGTATGCTTCTTCTTCCCCTAAAAAGTTTTCTTTTCCCCACTTTCATTAACACATCTAATGGCCTTGTCGAAGAAATCCACTTTGTCTTGTGAAGGTGCTATAGACATATTTGGGCATTGCAACCTCAATCATGTATGTCCATAAACCAAGGGCTTCTGAGTCCCTAAAAGTGTTGTTTCATGCCCTAAAGGAACATGGTCAGCTGATTACATCATCTCCCAGAAGTTCTCCACAGAAAACTACTCAGAACTGGTCAAAACGGGACCATATAAGTTGCTCAGTGCTAAGGGTGCAACGCATCTCACCTACTTAGTGCAAAAAGTTTAATGCATACTGAAAAGCCCTTCTGTAGGGTGCGATGGGCGAGAGTAGACAAATGGCAGTGACAGATTGCAAGGTGGATGATCATGGAATCTTCCAAAAACTTCTCCTGTGACACTTGCCTCTCTGAATTCGCCCAGGGATGAGTAAGAGATCATCAATCTCCAAGTGGAATCAAGAACTATCAGAGAGAGGACACTAATCAAAATCCCAGAATCTGACTTACCCCACCTGCAATCATCTATATATGGATCCCTCATCCCAGAGATCCAGAGGATGGAATTTTGCATCTTGTAAAGAAGTGTTGTTAGCTTCTTGGTGGAATATCATAGTGTTGGGTGATCTAATCTCTTCATGAGGTGAAGAAGGGCTTTCATGACGGGTCAGATCAATGGGTTGTAATCCTCTCTTCTAATCTTTATATCAATAAAGCTATTCAAGTTTTCCTCCAAATTCTTGTATGTCTGATAATATATGCATTTGGGTGGTCAATATATATCTGGTCCTATATTGTTTATGATTGTGGATCTCTGCACTTTGAAGGTATTATGCTACTTTGACTTTACAAGTACTCTTTGAAGCAGAGTGGTAAAGGGAAGAGTAGCAAAGATCTGTCAAAGGGGAGAAGGAACAAGCATGGAACAAAACGAAAGATTGAGGTTGGTATTCTTTGCTCCTCTCCTATCTACTTCTTGTAAAGGAAAATGAAAGTAACTTTAATCTATTTGTTTCTAAGATAGCTACCCATCTTAGTGGGACTAGCAGCTCTGCATAGACACTAGATTTCCCAATAACAAAATGGTGACTCCACTGGGGAGCGAATAGCTTGTTTGCTTGTTTATATTTGTTTTCTTTATAAACTTACAGATGGAGACTGAAGTCAAGCCAGCTAGCCTTCGAACTTCATTTTCTATGCAAGTGCAAAGTAGATCAATGTTGCTTCAGTCTATCTCCAGGTTTTGTTTATAAACTGAACAATTGATTTGCAAACATCCTAATTTCCCTGGTGGTGGCTCAAGTAGCCTCGTTAGATTAGCCCCTGTGATTTGCATTTACTTACTATCATTAGCTCGGCCTAAATCCCTGAACTAAGCTGCAAACTATGACCAAGAACCAAGTTGAAGTCTCATCCCTAGACCATCACACCTTCTCCTCTTGGGAATCTAGATGCATTGCACCTCCCGTGTATAGTAGGTGAGATGCATCGTTCTTTCTCTGTGTTACAGGTGCGATGATCAGATAAGACCTCTTCTGCTCCCAGATTTTGGTTTTTTTCTCACTCTCTTCAGCTTTATTCAGGAGTTTTGTTTTCTGTGATCAGTATACCACTGTGGAAACTACCTTCCTTTTCATGATTCAGCCTCCATAGTAAAAAGAATTGTAAATGTTTTTATGTATTGTTCGCCATTTACGGTTCTACTTTACAAAGAAGTAGCGTAATCAAACTGTCGTCTTTTGATTTGGAAGTGTTGCAAGTGTCATTTTCTGTCAAAGAAAAGAATCCTATTGTTCTTGATGGTTGATTACACTGTTACTCCTGTATTTGATTTGAATTAATAGTTTTTCAAGTGTCGAAAGCACTTTTCAATTCAAAATCGCAAAGTGTCGTCATTATCTTCCTTTCCTCTTTTGAAGAGAAAATTGTTAGTACTGTCGCTTGAAACGATTCATATTTGTACTTAGCATTCTTTCTTTCATTCACACATTAAGAAAGTGAAAACAAATACATGCATGTGTATTTGCATTTAGACCGCTTGTTGATTTTGATTTAGGATAGTGCATCTAGTGTGTGCTCTCTGCTCTATGTTGAAAGAATCTCGTTTCTCTTTCCTTAGTAGCTAGGATTTTCATTACAAAAAGAAGATTAAACAATTGTTTATCATCTTAGATTGCATTTTAGGAATTGTATATCTACATTATGTGGTGAACCTGAAAGGAAAACTTCTTAAGAAAGATCAACTGTAAAATAAATTCAATGAACATAAAAACACTTTGGAACCTAACGCACAACATTTAGAAGTCTAGGCTAGAGACGTATTCTGGCGTCGTAAGAATACGTCTCTAGCCTGGTAACTATCGATTTCATTGTAGGTTGGGTGATTCCTCCTCTTTGAGATGAAAATTTCCAGTACGGACTTGTGCTCCCATGTACCGTCGAGTATATATTGGGAGACCACAATAGGCTATATCCTTTATCCTTAGGAAGCCGTGTCTGTCGCCCTATCGATCACAATGCACTGAACACAACATTCAACAAGATTGACTACCATACCATAAAAAGTATTCTGCAGTTTTGCGATTGGTTTGGTAATCCCTCTGTCTAGATTTCCAAAGTAGTATCTTTCGTTCCTTTTCAGACTCCTTAAAGGAAATGGTCCATCTGAGAACTTCTCACTTCAGGGTCATTAAAAATCAAACACAACTAGAGTCATCTTTAGCTTTTTCTCGACTCTTAAAAATTGAAAAAGCAAGTTGTGTCAAAGCGTCTAAAATTCATTTAATTCGAAATCATTTTTTCCTTATTTTGATTTGATTGAGTAATCTGCAATCGTGGAAGAAAGTCAATAGAAACCCTGTCGTTCGTGGATATTAACGAATCAATCATTTTTTACTCCAGAAACAAAACTATTCCAGACAAAGTGAACTCATTTAACCAGATCAAAGTCCCCTTGTTTGCTTGGAACTTGTGTTCCAACATCCTCAGGGACTCCAGTTACTCCAACCATCTCTGGTACCCCTGCCTTTACAGAAGAAGTTCCACAGCCACAAGAGGACATTAGAACTGATCCTCATGTAATGGTAAATTTTTCTATTCCTAAATCGGCTCCATCTATAGTTGATTCAGAAGGTGTTACTCCTCCAACAACTATCGCTGCAGAGTCTATACCTTCTTTGACACCAAAAATATTTTACGAACCTAACGATCTACCTCTCCCACCTAGATTGATTGCTATAGAAGAGATTGTGGAGGATCCTCCATCTAGTACTCCATTGCATTTTGGAGCCAAGATCACCCTATATCCTTCTTCATCAGAAGTTAATCTCCCGCAAGTTCCTGTAGAATCGCTAGGAAATATTTTGGATAGACTAGATATGTCTGAACAACCATCGACATCTAGGACTATGTCATATGACACAGCAGTAGCAGAACCCCCTGCTACTACTCCAACAATGTTCTCTGGCATACCATCTATCCCAACTAGCTCTCAACTACTAGATGGAGTCCATCCAAGGACTGTTTCGAAAATACGGTTTGTTCATGTTTATTCATCTGAAATAATATCCAGAATCTCTTATGTTGAGTCTCAACAAATTGATCTTTCGCAACAGCATCAATTTGGGCAGTCTGGTCCCCAAAGGCCAATCATTCCTTTAAGTAGTAGATTTCCACCATATGGGGGGCGGTATGCCCTTTCATTGTTTCCTCTGAGAGAACAACCATATGGGAGTTCGCAACAGAATTCTGGTCATGCTAGAATTACATCCAGTGGTTGGGTACCAATACTTCCTCAATAACCAAGAGTTGTATACTCAATGCAACAAAGCCTACCTGTGTCGAATATCCCCACTAAACCAGCCATGGTGACAGTGTCGCAAGTACAAGCGTTGCCTGTTGTATGCCAACCTCAAGTCTCTCAGGTCATAATACAACAACCTCCTGTCTCCATGACACATCTGCAATCACCGATTAGTGGTTCCCTAACCGGAGAGACCCAGGTTCAAACGGGTACTATTACCCCTCATCTTGGTCAAATGGCCAGTATTGGACAATAGCAAATGGTCTCACAACCATGGATGGTGCAATATCAACAATCGCAATTCCAACAAGCTTACCATGGATCTGAGAAACAAGTATTTGCGAGTAATGGGTAGCCATATATTCAAAATGGTCAACAACAATCATATCAAAATGGTTATGCTCATCAACCTTACCAAAGTTATCAGCATCAAATGCATTATGCTGGTATGCAAAGACCCACTACTCAGGAAATACCATCTTATCCTGGGTATGCTTCACCTAACGTGAATTAATAGTTTCCCTTCGTGGCGACTTTAGAGTTACCGGATCTAAATTAGCTAACAAACGATCTGATTTCTTATGCCCCTTGGTGGCTGGTGATCCCTCATAAACTTCCGTCAGATATTCCTAAATTTAATGGAAATCTAGGAGAAGACCCGTCGAATCATGTGATGACCTTTCATCTGTGGTGTTCATCCAACACTCTCAATAATGATTCAATTAGGCTTCACCTTTTTCAGTGAATGTTAACTAGTCTGGCAGCAAAATGGTACATTGAATTACCTAGAGCTTCATTTGATAACTTCAGCACCCTTTCCACAACCTTTTTAACCCATATTCAATTACCAAATAAGGTATGAAACAGGAACAAAGCTTCTTACCAATTTCAAACAGACAACAGCCACTCACATATCTAATCATATCCATGAATGCCGACATCGCCATAGAATGGTAAAAACATATGTTCCTAATCAGATGTTAGCTGAATGGTTTATTAAGTCATTGTTACCTTCTATCACAGAAGATGTGGCGAAGGGAGGGGTCATCACTGAAGATTAATTCATTTCTCGTGCAAAATATCTAGACTTGATCTATACTCAGTCTGGCATGCTCTATGAAAAAAATACCTGATGCTCCTAGACCAGAATTTTCCATTCCTCCTCCTCCTAAATCAAACAAATATTCTCATGCTAGTGATGGTGTGACAGGTATGACTAGCATGAAAACCATTAAGACTACATTGAAGAAAGCTCATATGGTTTCTAGTAAAAATGCAAATGAATAACTTCTTGCCTCGGAGGTAAATGTCGCGTCGATTGACAAAGGAAAAGCACTGAAGCAACCAGGGGGAACGAAGAAAAAGAAAGGGAAAAAGAAGAAACAAGAGGAGTCATCTCCTGAAAAATCTTCTACAAACCCCTCTGGAGAAAGGAAACCAAACCATCCATGCTTTATATGTGATGAGGATCATTGGACGAAAGACTGTCCACATAGAGCTGAGCTTAGGAAACTCTTAAAGAATTCAAAAACCTCAGTGGCATTGACTGATCCGTTTCCAAATCCAGGAACTAATCTGGTTTCTAGTGACAATGTTTCCCCATCCCAAGTGCTCATGTTGTCCATTTCGAAACAGAAAAATGATGCTTTGATATCAACAAGGAATAAAGATTACAGGAATCCACAGCTGTCAAACAACAAGGCTACTGATCAACCTAGTAGTTCGACAACAACTGTGACCGAAGTTGTGCCACCCATCATTCCTAAGCTGATGATAAAACTTCCAAAGGGAGTAGTACACAAGTCAACATTTAATCCTCGTGCCAGAGCAGCACATAATTATAATATAGTAGAGGACCTAGCCCAATCACTGTCTGTTATGTTGACACTTGAGGTACTGCAAAATTGCCCCTCCCAAAAGTAGGCTCTATTATCAGTAATAGGTGGGATTGACCCAGCAGATTCCAATCTTGTGGCCTTTAATCATAAAGGATATGACCTTCAGCTACCAGCTCAACTTGCTTTCCTTATTCAAGTGAAAGCCCTCAACAAAACTGTTCATTGAATGATTATTGAAGAGGGAGCATCTACATGTATTATGTCGATGAGTTGTTGGAAAAATTTGGGCTCACCACCCTTGTCGCATTCGTCAATGACATTGAAAGCATTTGATGGAAGAACATACACTCCATATGGGAATTTAAGTAACTTGCAAGTTGAACTAGGGGGGAAAGATAGTAGAAATTGATGTTGAAGTTATCGACGGAAACTTTGATTACAACATCCTACTAGGAAGGCCCTGGATATATGCTATGGCTACTATTGTGTGGACATACTTCAAAAATATTGCATTTCCTTTCCAAGGAGGAATTACAATCATCGACCAACAAACGTTTCTCCCCAACAGTTCACAAGTTACAGGAAGCATTCCGATGATCCACGGGAGCTCTCATTCGCTTCAAAATATTAGAGTAGGCCTACTAAAAGACCCAACATTGATGGGTACTTTTTTCCTACCACCTCCAAACGATCTGGCAGAAGTGGCCACGATGGGAACCTGCAATATGGTGTTTTCCATTCATAACATATCCTATCACAATGTTAGCATGGATCATCGCCAGGTTTTGCCTCCAAGCCCAATAGAAATATTGTAGAAGTCAATGTTTTCAGCATGAGAGGCAAACCCAAATCAATGCTCATCAAGTGTTTGGATAGATAGGTCTAAGGGATATGGTACCCCCTCAGATCCTTGGTCGCATGTACATTCTACAGATGAAGGAATTTTTCAGTCAATGATGATTGACGGGCCACCATGAGAAGATTACCACCATTGTTCCCATCTTCCAGATTATAAGGGAGATTGTTCCAGTGACCTTGATCATCCTTCAGTATTTGATTTCCTATCGAATACTGTAAATATGGTTGATTCCAAGCGAAACTTGTCCATTATTGAAGAGACTATCGCCATCAATATCTTGACCAAACCAAATGTTGTAGAGAATATTCATGTCGGCAAATCTTGTTCTCCTTCAGAACTAGAAATATATTACACTCTCTTTCACGAGTTTAGAGATGTCTTTGCATGCTCATATGAAGAAATGGCAGGCATTAACTCGAGTATAGTTGAACACGAAATTAAGATGTATCTAGATGTCAAACTAGTACGACAACGGCTTCGACAGGTGCACCCCAAGAAAGCCACTACCATCAAGGCAGAAGTTGAAAAACTTCTCCATGCTGGTTTCATTTACCCGGTTCCTCTAACCGATTGGGTATCGAACATTGATCCTGTAATGAAAAAGCAAGGAATGATTAGCATGTGCATCAATTATAGGAATGTAAATCAAGCTTGTCCAAAATACAACTACCTACACCCTTCATTGACCAAATAATTGATGAATGCACTAGATGTGAAATCTTTTCATTTATGGATGGATTTTTCAGGTATAATCAAATAAATATATGCCCACAAGACCAGTCAAAGACTGCATTTATTTTTCCGTGGGTTACATTCGCTTATCGCAAGCTACCTTTTGGTTTAAAGAACGCAGGGGCAACCTTTCAGAGGGAAATGAATTATGCCTTCCATGACATCAAAAACATTGTTCAACCATATCTTGACGATCTTCCAGGTCATTCATGAAAGCGGACTGATCATCCGCGGCATTTGAAAGAGATATTTCTACGTTGCCGACACTACAAGATATGACTCAATCCACACAAATGTGTGTTTTGTGTCGTTTCTGGTCGTTTACTTGGATTTGTAATCTCAAAAGATGGGATTCGTCTCGACCCATGTAAGGTTCAAGCAATAATTGATTTTCCTCCACCTTCAAACTTTCTTTCGATTCAGAAACTCCAAGGGAAAACAAACTTTCTGAGGAGGTTCATTCCAAATTATGCCTAGCTTGCTAAAGGTTATACATGTCTATTGAAAAAGGAAGTACCCTTCGTCTGGGATCAGGTTGCGCAAGCTTCCTTTGATGCTCTAAAGGAATCCCTAATAAAAGCATCATTTATGTATGCTCTTAATTATCAAAAAGACTTTAACATGTATCTGGCTGCATTAGATACGACCATAGCAATGGTTTTAGTTCAAGAAGACAATGGAATTGAACATCCTATTTATTATTTAAGTTGAAACTTAAATGAGATAGAAACCTAGTACTCCTATGTTGAAGAGCTGGCTCTCGCAGTTGTTCAAGCGATACAGAGATTTTGACACTACATCCTCTTTCGAAAAACTACCATTTTGTCTTATTGCAACCCCATGACTTATATCTTGTCGTGACAGTTACTGGGGGAAAATATTACAAATGAATAGCAATTTTGCAAGAGTTTGATCTGGAATTCATAAAATCCAAATCAAAGAAAGCTCTGGTTTTCATGGAGTTAGTATGCAATCTCCCATCGTCATCCAAAAATTCAACATCTGATGCAACAATCATGGATGAATCTTTTTTTTTGATATCTTCAAGCGATCCATGGTATGGAGATATAATCATCTATCTCCAGACCCAAACATATAGGTCTAATACCTCCCGTTCAAAGCAGTGATGTACTTGATACCAAGCAAAAGACTACATGATCGTCGGTGATACACTTTACCGTCGTGGCATCGATACAGTTCTGTGAAGGTGCCTCACCCATGAGGAGGGCGAAAAGGTCCTGAATGACTGTCATTCAGGCGTGTGTGGGGGGCATAAATCTAGCTACGCTACAACACAAAAGATTTTACGAGCAGGGTACTTCTGGCCAACAATGTTCAAGGATTGCATAACCGCAATCAGAAGCTAGCATGCTTGTTAAATCCTCGATCGCAAAACCAAAATTCCACCCACACCTCTGCAGCCAGTAGCCGTTGTTGGCCCATTCGCTAATTGGGGCATAGATTTCGTGACTTGTAACCCCACCTTGGTTGGGGGGCATGGGTATATCATAATCGCAGTTGACTATTTTATGAAATGGGCCGAGGTGATGCCTACATTAAACAACAGTGGCGAAATGGTTACTCTTTTCTTTTTCAATCATGTAGTCTCCAAATTCAGTGTTCCACAAGCTATAGTCACAGATCATGGATCACATTTTTGCAATCAAATGATGGTTGAGTTGGCTGCCAAATTAGGACTATCCTATGACAGCTCTACTCTGTATTATCTGCAAGCTAATGGATAAGTTGACGCAATCAACAAAGTCCTGAAGTGCATGTTTCAAAGGATGATTGGGGTCCATAAACAGAGTTAGCAATTGATCCTGTACTCAACCTTATGGGCATACTGGACATCGGTGAGGAATGCGACTGGGTTTACACCCTTTCAACTGGTGTATGGCTTGGAAGTAATCTTACCAGTTTAGTGTGAAATCTTGTCCCTCAAACTCGTAATCGATCTCCTCCCAGGAACTTCAGAAGAGGAGGCTCATTTCTTGGAATTAATCCAACTGGATGAAACCCATCGTGATGCCACATTGGCTAACAAAGTGCATAAGAAACGAGTCAAGGCACAGTTTGACAAGAATGTCAAACCTCGTGTCTTCTCATAAGGTGACCTAGTCTTACTTTACGACCAGGAATCCGATAAATTGGGAGCAGGTAAGTTCCAATATTTATGGATGGGCCCCTATATTTTTAAGCATGTATTATCAAAATGAACCTACGAGTTAGTGTATTATGATGGGATTCCACTGGCGTGACCCCGCAACAGGTTGTACCTTAAGCCTTACTATGCTTAACTCTGTATAGTAACCCCTATGCTTTTGTTACATTTTCTGTTTTCGCTAAGAGCAATCGTTTTGGTTAGGTAATCCACTTTTTATTTGTTACAGATGTCGTACCCATTGGAATCATTCGTTGGATATGCCGACGGAGCAAGCCGTAGTTCGCGGAACCTATCTTTTGCGGCCTGGGCAATCTTTGATCCAAGCGGTGAGTTAGTAAGTTTCAGACGGGTATGTATTGGCCGATCAATGAAAAACATCGCTGAATACAACGGGTTGATAGAGCTCCTCTCTGATGCCATCGTACATGGCATATGCTGACTTGTTGTCAGGTTAGACTCACAGCTTGTCATTCTACAGCTCACCGATATCTATTCTATATGGAATCCAGCTATCTATCACATGTTCCTAAGGGTCAAGATTTTGGAAAGACAGTTTGATTCTATCCAATATCAACATATTTCCATAAACTTAAACAAATTAATAGATTCATTAGCAAATTATGTGTTAGATAGACATTTTCGAAATTTATAAAAGAAAAGAATTTCATCAATATTTGCATCAAGATCATGTAACTTAACCAAAATGAAGCTCTGAAAATAAAAAATATACATATAGTTGTTTATACATAGTGTTCTGTGTCCAAGACAAAATCGGTCAAATGACCCAAAAACTCAAAATACTAGGGGTCACCCTAGTCTAATGGTGCTACTGATAACAAGTCACCACCTGTGCAATCACGTGTAAAAGCCTAGTCCATCGACGTGGCACACCAGTAGTATGTTGCTGTAATCTCAAAGGCAGCTCGTCAGTCCTCACATCTGGGATACCAAGAGTGAGGCCTTTGATTTGATCCTGCAATGCTGCAAGACTCTCGGCCACATCCAAGTTGCGAAGGAAAATCCTCCCTACAGCCTCTCCTGCCAGAACGGCAGCTGGTGCTCTCAAGCGCACTGCTGGTCACACTGGTCTTATATCTACATGAGCACATGAGTTTTGATTAGTCTTGATAGAAGAAAGCACAGGAACATTACAAAAGCAATAAACAGAGATATGGTAAGAAATTTTACCTAAAGCACTCCATTTCTCACCAACTGGCAGCATCAAATCTGGGTCACCCAGGAAATCCATACCAGCATATGGACACTCGGCATAAATAATCTCTTGATGGTTGAACCACCAAAAGAAGGCATCAGAGAAAGAAACATGTGGCTGACTAGCATGTCGAGCCATAAGGTCAACCCATCTCTACTTCAGTGGCTCAGTCAGTGGCACCAAACCAAGTGAAATGTACTGCGGTTGCATCAGTGGGATCTTCTCCAAGGCGAAAGCCATCAAAATGGAACCATATCCAAAGTTCTTAGATCATCCATTTTTTACCTTGGTAAGTTGTTCTTTTATCACTAGAAGTACTACATCACACTAGTTGAACACCTTCGGTTCAAGGCATTTTAAGGCATACTGCATATAGGAGCTGTTGGCCAAGTGAAGAGCTGCACTACCAGCTAGTCTAGCAAAGGTAAACAAGATGGTCCTTAGGGACCGGTCAGTGAAATCTCGGATGTTGATCTTTTCATCCCTACTTGGCTAAGATCCTTCTCTATAGTATCAGAGAATATAATCCCTCACAAATTCGCCCCCACGGGCGGAACCTGATAGTGAGAGACGGGCACCACGCCTCGATAAACCGGTCAAAAAGTAAATGTCCATGATAGTCAAGGGGATGGATTATCCTCTGATTTGGAACACCTGGTTGGTAGGAGCCCATGCATCAAGGAAATATTGCAACAAGTTGATTTGTTGCCTCATACTAGAGATGTGGAAGAACTTGAGCAAATCACAGTTCCGCAATGCAGTTATCATACCCAGATCATGTAAAGCAACCATGTCCTCTTCTTCAGGCTCGTGTTCTCCCCATGTAACAACACATTTTCTTTGATGAATCTCTGAAAACAACAAGAGAAGAGTCAGGATCTTGATTTGGCAAAAAACAAGCAAAATTTCCATGAAAAAACAGTGCACAACTTTCCCTCCTTGCGCCCATCACACCCCAGTTGTGTACTGGGAGCGATGCATACTAACTGGCCAATGGTCAGCCCAATATGCATCACACCTTTTGATATACATAGGGTGTGATGGGGGTAGAACGAATTGTTCAAACCCCAGAGGCTTAGGAATGCAGGGAAAGATGCTCAGAATTCAAAAAGGAAAGAATGCAACTGAAGAGCACAAGTTTAGCTCCTACCTGTCCAAACGGTGCCAAGAAACGTCCATAGAATATCCTAAAATCAGCTAGTGAAAATCAAGGGGGAAAACACCTCCAAAACTCCAACAATCTCAAACTCAAATGAAGTGGTAAAATGAGGGGTGAAAAACTACTTTTAAGTTACTTTTCACGTGATTCGAGTAGGGTATTAGTGTTTTAACTCATTCTTCAAGCATGTATTCTCAATTCTAATCAGTTTGATGGAGCAATTGAATAGGTAGTACGACTATCAAAAGAACATAGTGTTAATGGTCGGTCAAATATTAAAGACCATTATCACGAGTAATTTTTATGTGAAGTTCAAGCTCGTTAAAAATTAAACCTAAGCGATGAGAAAATGTTCCCACAAAGTTTAAGCTCACTAAAAAATGAACCAACCTCTAGTAAATAATCATTGCAAATGCATTATCATCAGCTTCTGAGCCCTGGTCATGTTCTTACCATCACCTCCACTTTGTTTTAGCCGATCATATGCCTCCATTTGATTGTTTACCCTTTTGAGGAATAGCTGCGACGAGTGATTCTGTTAGCCATCCTTGTGACACTTCCATGATTGGAAAATTCTAAGCCTTACCTGGAATTAGCAGCTACCTGAAAATATCACTCGTTCCTCAAAAATGAGTCTCCTTTAAGCTCTTTTCATCTGACTCGTAAAAATGAAAATATTTCCAAGCAATTGGCCTCTCCAGCTCGATAAAGCTATCGAAAGTTCTATCCCTCCTCTAGATTTTAATATTTTTGGACCTAAGGGATTATTACACAAAAAGATCGAGCACTTTTTTTGTTCGGCTCGTTAAAACTATAAAAAATTCATACCTTTGGTATTATTTTATACCTTTTTGGACTTAAGGGATTGTATGACGAAAAAGGATCACTGGAGTTTCCTTTCTGTCCCTTTTCAGACTCTCTAAAATCGAAAAAGGGTTGACTTGTCTTTGTCGTTAAACTCGTTAAAACCAATAGCGACAAACTTGTCCATAGAGACAAGAATGAGTTTCACTGTCACTAGGCTCATTAAAAAATAGCGACGGGTTTGCCCAAAGGGAAAATTATAGAACAAGAATATGTTATCCTCCTCAAGCTTGCTAAAAATAAAGAGGTACTAGTCAGCAATGTCTGGGGAAAATTGGGAAGAAAACTTGAAGAAACTTTATTGGTAGTGAGTCGCTCTTGAACATGACACTTTCACTCCATCACCATGATTGAGTCAAGTTGGGTTATTCCATTGACTGGTTATACTACCATTGGTCCATCGTACCATCCATCTTTGGGGTTAACGCTAGCAATCCATTTTAGTGTCGCCGATATGTTCAAGAGAAGTCGATTAGAGAATTCACCAACCCAGCTTGTGTCTCACCCGCTGCAATACCTTCACGCTTCATTCTTTCATGACTACCACCTTGAACCCTGTACATTAGATCGTTTTCACCTCCACAAAATCATTTGCTTCGTTCCGTGTCATGGATGTGGGATTCATTAAGGCCCTCCTACGATGGGTTACTTCTTGTCGACAACATCTCATTATCCAAGAAGTCAACCTAGGAACAACCCTTTCAGTGCTTTGAAGCTTGCATTCCTCACTGGCAAGTTTCTCACTTCTGGTGACAGGTTTACATTAATGGCCTTCGACCGAAAAATTTTGTGCGGTGTTTGATGCCAAGTCCCATTTTCACATCACGCGAATTGTACTATAGTACCTTGAGGGTCATCATCATTATCGGTGATTCCTCTTGCACCTGTTAACAACTTATATCATTGGCTGGTAATCAGGCGATTTATTTCCATGTTCGAATCCAGAACATTTTTCACATGGATCAACTTGTACTTCGGGCAAATATTGGACGAGTTTGAAGAACCTGGATATAGTTTCATCCATCCGGACTACCATATATTCAAGAATATAAAGACATCAAATGTACATCATTGTTGCACAATTGATTTGCCTCCACCTTCAAACTTGCTTCAGATTCAGAAACTCCAAGGGAAAGCAAACTTTCTGAGGAGGTTCATTCCAAATTATGTCAAACTTGCTAAAGGTTATACGCATCTGTTGAAAAAAGAAGTACCCTTCGTCTGGGATCAAGTTGTGCAAGCTTCCTTTGATGCTCTAAAGGAATCCCTAATAAAAGCATCATTAATGTATGCACCTGATTATCAAAAATACTTTAACATGTATCTGGCTGTAGCAGATACGACCATAGCAATGGTTTTAGTTCAAGAAGACAATGGAATTGAACATCCTATTTATTATTTATGTCGAAACTTATATGATATAGAAACCAAATACTCCTATGTTGAAAAGCTGGCTCTCGCAGTTGTTCAAGCGATACAGAGATTTCAACACTACATCCTCTTTCGAAAAACTACCATTTTCTCATATTGAAACCCCATGACTTATATCTTGTCGTGACAGTTACTGGGGGAAAATATTCCAAATGGAAAACAATTTTGCAAGAGTTTGATCTGGAATTCGTAAAATCCAAATCAAAGAAAGCTCTGGTTTTCCTGGAGTTACTATGCCATCTCCCATCGTCATCCAATGATTCAACATCCAATGCAACCATCGTGGATGAATCTTTGTTTCTGATATCTTCAAGTGATCTGTTGTATGGAGATATAATAATCTATCTCTAGACCCAAACATATAGGCCTAAAACATCCCATTCAGAGAAACAACATACTCGATACCAAGCAAAACACTACATGATCATCGGTGATACACTTTATCGTCGTGGTATTGATACAGTTCTGCGGAGGTGCCTCTGCCATGAGGAGGCCAAAAAATTCCTGAATGACTGTCATTCGGGCACGTGTGGAGGGCATCAATCGGGCTACGCTACAACAAAAAAGATTTTACGAGCAGGGTACTTCTGGCCAACAATGTTCAAGGATTGCATAACCGCAGTTAGAAGTTGCCATGCTTGTTAAATCTTCGATTGCAAAACTATAATTCCACCCACACCTCTGCAGCCAATAGTCGTTGTTGAGCCATTCACCAAATGGGGCATAGATTTCATGACTTGTAACCCCACCTTGGCTGGGGGGCATGGGTATATCATAGTTGCAGTCGACTATTTTACTAATTGGGCCGAGGCGATGCCTACATTAAACAACAGTGGCGAAATGAATGCTCTTTTCTTTTTCAATCATGTAGTCTCTAGATTCGGTGTTCCACAAACTATAGTCACAAATCATGGATCACATTTTCATAATCACATGATGGTTGAGTTGGCTACCAAATTAGGAGTGTCCCATGACAGCTCTACTTCATATTATCTGCAAACTAATGGACAAGTTGAGGCAATCAACAAAGTCCTGAAGCGCATGTTGCAAAGGATGATTGGAGTCCATAAACCGAGTTGGCACCTGATCCTCTACTCAGCCTTATGGGCATACTAGACATCGGTGAGGAATGCAACTGGGTTTACACCCTTTTAGCTGGTGTATGGCTTGGAAGCAATCTTACCAGTTCAATGTGAAATCTCGACCCTCAAACTCACAATCGATCTCCTCCCCCAAACTTATGAAGAGGAGGCTCGTTTCTTGGAATTAATCCAACTGGATAAAACCTGTCATGATGCCTCCTTGGCTAAATAAGCGCACAAGAAACAAGTCAAGGCGTAGTTTGACAAGAATGTCAAACCCCGTGTCTTCTCAGAAGGCAACCAAGTCTTACTTTACGACCAGGAATCTGATAAATTGGTAGCATGTAAGTTCTAGTCTTTATGGATGGGCCCCTATATTGTTAAGCGTGTATTAGAAAAGGAAGCCTATGAGTTAGTGGATTATGATGGGATTCCACTGGTGCGACCCCGCAATGGGTTTTACCTTAAGTGTTACTATGCTTAACTCAGTATAGTAACCTCTATGCTTTTGTTACATTTTTGTTTTCTCTAAGAGCGATCGTTTTGGTTAGGTAATCCACTTTTTCATTTGTTACAGATGTCAAAACCATTGGAATCATTTGTTTGATATGCCGATGGAGCAACATGTAGTTCACAGAACCTATCTTCTGCGGCTTGGGACATCTTTGATCCAAGCAGTGAGTTAGTAGGTTTCAGAGGTGTATGTATTGGCCGATCAACGAACATCATCACTAAATACATCGCGTTGATAGAGCTCCTCTCTAATGCCATCGCACATGGCATATGCCAACTTGTTGTCAGGCTAGACTCACAGCTCGTCATTCTGCAGCTCACCAAAATCTATTCTGTACGGAATCGAGCTATCTATCGCATGTTCTTAAGGGTCAATATTTTGGAAATACAATTTGATTCTATCCAATATCAACATATTTCCAGAAAATTAGACACACTAACAGATTCATTGGCAAATTATGTGCTAGATAGAAATTTGTGACATTTATAAAAGAAAAGCATTTCATCAATATTTGCACCAGGATCATGTAACTTAACCAAAATGAAGCTCCGAAAATCAAAAATATACATATAACTATTTATACATAGTGTTCTGTGTCCAGGACAAAATCGGTAAAATGACCCAAAAACTCAAAATACTAGGGGGCACCCTAGTCTAATGGTGTTGGTGATAATAAGTCACCTCCTGTGGAATCATGCGTAAAAGCCTAGTCCATCGACGTGGCATGCCAGTAGTATGTCTCTATAATCTCAGAGGCAGCTCGTCAGTCCTCACATCCGGGATACTGAGAGTGAGGCCTTCGATCTGATCCTGCAATTCTACAAGAGTCTCGACCACATCCAGGTCGTGAAGGAGAACCCTCCCTACATCCTCTCCTGTTGGAACAGCAGTTGGCGCTCTCAGGCACACTGCTGGTCACACTGGTCCGATATCTACATGAGCACATGAGTTTTGATTAGTCTTGATAAAAGAAAGCACAGGAACATTATAAAAGCAATAAGTAGGGAAATGGTTAGAAATGTTACCTAAAGCACTCCACTACTCACCAGCCGAAAGTAGCAAATCTTGGTCACCCCGGAAATCCATACCAGCGTACGGACACTCAGCATAAACCATCTCCTTATGGTTTAACCACTCAAAGAAGGCATCAGAGAAAGAAACCTATGGCTGACCAACATGTCGGGCCATAAGGTCAACCCATCTCTGCATCTGTGGCTCAGTCGGTGGTGCCAAACCAAGTGAAATGTACTGCAACTACACCAGTGGGATCTTCTCCAAAGTGAAAGCAGTCAAAATGGAACCATATCCAAAGTTCTTAGATCGTCCATTTTTCACCTTGGTAAGCTATTTTTTTATCATCAGAGGTACTGCATCACACCAGTTGAACACCTTTGATTTAAGGCATTCTAAGGCATACTGCATATAGGACCTGTTGGCCAAGTGAAGAGCAGCACTACCAACCAGTCTAGCAAAGGTGAACAAGACGGTCCTCAAGGATCAGTCAATGACATCTCGGATGTTGAACTTGTCATCCTTGCTCAGCTGAGATCCTTCTCTACAGTATTGGCGAATATAATCCCTCACGGATTCGCCCCCACGGGCGGAACTTTATAGTGAGAGAGGGGCACCATGCCTCGATAAACCGGTCAAAAAGTAGATGTCCACGACAACCAAGGGGATCTAGAACACTTGGTTGGTATGATCCCATGCATCGAGGAAATATTGCAACAAGTTGATTTGTTGCCTCATACTAGAGATGCGGAAGAACTTGAGCAAACCACAGGTAGTTACCATACCTAGATCATGTAAAGAAACCATGTCCTCTTCTTCATGCTCACGTTCTCACCATGTAACAACCATTTTGCTCCGATTAATCTCTGAAAACAAATAAGGGAAGAGTCAGGATCCTGATTTGGTAAGAAAAAAGAGGCAAGATTTCCATGAAAAAAAAATGCACAAGTTTCCCTCGTTGCGCCCATTATACCCCAGCTATGCATTGGGAGCGATGCATACTGCCTGGCCAATGGCCAGCCCAGTATGCATCGCACATTTCGATATACACAGGGTGTTATGGGGGCATAACGAATTGTTCAAACCCTAGAGGCTCAGAAAAGTATGGAAACATGCTCAGAATTCAAAAAGGAAAGAATGCAACTGAAGAGCACAAGTTTAGCTCCTACCTGGTCCAGACAGCACCAAGAACCGTCCACAAAATCTCTCGAAATAAGCTAGTAAAAATCAAGGGGGAAAACACCTGCAAAGCTCCAAAAATCTCAAGGTCAAATGAAATGGTAAAATGAGGGGTAAAAAACTACTTTTAAGTTACTTTTCGCGTAATTCGAGTAGGTTATTAGTGTTTTAACTCATTTTTCAAGCATGTATTCTCATTTCTAATCAGTTTGATGGAGCAATTGAACAGGTAGTACGACCGTCAAAAGAACATAGTGTTAACGGTGGGTTGAATATCAAAGACCATTATCACGAGCAGTTTTTATGTGAAGTTCAAGCTCATTAAAATTAAACCTAAGTAATGAGCAAATGTTCCCCCAGAGTTTAAGCTCATTAAAAAACGAACCAACCTTTGGTAAATAACCATTGTGAATGCATTATCATCAGCTTCTGAGCCCTGTTCGTGTTCTTACCATCACCTCCACTCTGTTTTAGCCGATCATATGCCTCCATTTGATTGTTTACCCTTTTGAGGAACAGCTGCAACCAGTGATTCTATTAGCCATCCTTGTTACACTACCGTGATTTGAAAATTCCAAGCCTTACCTAGAATTAGCAGCTACCCGAAAATATCACTCGTTCCTCAAAAGCGAGTCTCCTTTAAGCTCTTTTCATCTGACTCATAAAAAATGAAAATATTTTCGAGCAATTGGCCTCTCCAGCTCATTAACGCTATCGGAAGTGCTATCCCTCCTCTATATTTTAATCTTTTTGGACCTCAAGGATTATTACACAAAAAGATCAAGCGCTTGTTTTGTTCGGCTCGTTAAAAATATCGAAAAGTCATCCCTTTCATATTATTTTATACTTTTTTGGACTCAAGGGATTATATGATGAAAAAGGATCACTGGATTTTCCTTTCCATCCCTTTTTAGACTCTCTAAAATTGAAAAAAGGGTCTAGTTGTCTTTGTTGTTAAACGCGTTAAAACCAATAGCGACAAACTTGTCCATAGAGACAAGAATGCGTTTCACTGTCATTAGGCTCATTAAAACATAGCGGTGGGTTTTCCGGAAGGGAAAATTATAGAGCAAGCATATGTTATCCTCCTCAAGCTTGCTAAAAATAAAGAGGTACTGGTCAGCAATGACTGTGGAAAATTGGGAAGAAAACTTGAAGAACTTTATTGGTAGCGAGTCACTCTTGAACATGACACTTTCACTCCATCACCATGATTGAGTCGGGTCGGGTTATTCTATTCACCGGTCATACTAACATTGGTCCATCATACCATCCATATTTGGGGTTAATTGCTACCAATCCATTTCAGTGTCACTGATATATTCAAGAGAAGTTGATTAGAGAATTCAACAACCTAGCTTGTGTCTCACCCATTGCAATACCTTCACGCTTCATTGTTTCATGACTGCCACCATGAACCCTATATCATCAGATCATTTTCAACTCCACAAAATCATTTGCTCTGTTTTGTGTCGTAGATGTTGGATTCATTAAGACCCTCCTACGACGAGTTACTTCTTGTTGATGATAGCTCATTATCCAAGAAGTCAACCTAGGAACAACCCTTTTATTACTTTGAAGCTTGCATGCCTCAATGGCAAGTTTCTCACTTCTGGCGATAGGTTTACATCAATGGCCTTCGACCAAAAGATTTTGCATGGTGTTCGACGCCAAGTCTCATTTTCACACCATGCGAATTATATTGTAGTACCTTGAGGGTCATTATCATTATCGGTGATTCCTCTCGTGCCTGCTAACAGCTTACATCATTGGCTGGTAATCAGGCAATGTCTTTCCATGTTCGACTCCAGAACATTTTTTACATGGATCGACTTGTACTTCAAGCGAAGATTGGACGAGTTTGAAGACCCTGAATCTAGGTTCATCCATCCAGGCTGCGATATATTAAGGAAAATAAAGATATCATATGTACATCATTGCTGCATAGATGATCATCTGAATCAAAGGATGATGGCTCTATCAGAATCATCAGTCTGCTACACAGACGGTTGTCTTTCCTATGTACATGAAAATGAATTTATAAAGCTAAGCATGGGAATTTCCACCTCATCTAGATCATGAAAATGTTATGAAGATGATGTATTGTATTGTATCTTATTATAGGTCGCCTTCCAGTTCGAAAAACCTCAGATCCTCATGATAAAGCATTTCAGCCGACATCAAAGATTTTCGACCTCATGCTTTAGGGGGCAACTATTATAGACATATTTGGGCACTGCAACCCTAATCACATATGTCCATAAATAAGTCCCAAAAAGTGTTTTTTCTTGCCCTAAAGGAACAAGGTCAGTTGATTACATCATCTCCCAGAATTTCTCCATAGAAAACTACTCAGAACTGGTCAAAATTGGACCATACAGATTACTCAGCGCCAAGGGTGCGATGCATATCACCTACTCAGTGCAAAAAGTGCGATGCATACTGGAATGCCCTTCTGTAGGGTGCGATGGGCGAGAGTAGACAAATGGCAGAGACATTTTGCAAGGTGGATGATCATGGAATCTTCCAGAAACTTCTCCTGTGAGGCTTGCCTCTCTGAATTTGCCCAGGTGTTGGCCAGATAAATCGTTCTTGTGGACAAGACCGATCTCCCTAGTATCAACCGATATCTAGCAACAAGCAGGACAAGCAAATCTACCTTTCTCTAAACATATTTCAATTCATTAATAAAAACTAAAGAGGTGTTTTAGACCCTACCTTAACTCCAACTCTGGTTTGTGGTAGCCATGCTCCAATAGCTCCAAAAGAGTTTCCCTTTAAGAACCTGCAATCACAAACAAGCACGGATCAAATAACACCTGCATAGCTAATATAATAAATCATGTTCATCATGGTGATCAAGGAATCCATGAAATAAACCATAAAACACAACATATTAAGAAAAATAAACTTGATTGTATTAACTTTGAAATAGAAGAACTTTACAACCTTGGTGCCTTGATGCTGTACAAGCTCTTCCTAGGGTCCAAACAAGAATTTCCTCTACTTTGACAAGCCTCACTCTCTTCCAAATGATATCAAAAGGCATGTAATATCTCCTCTCAAAAGCTCAATTAGGAAGACTAAGTTCCAGCAGCATTTACCCTAAAAAATATTCAGCTTTGAACCTCCCAAGTAACTAGCCCAATGCTTCATTTTACAGTGCAAAGGAAGGAAGTTACAGGTCCACCATTGAAGGGATAGAGTCCTCCTTCAAAGGGATAAGCTCCTCACATCGAGGGGTTAGCTCCTTAAGGTATGGGATGCATGAACCCTCAAGGAGCAAACTTGCCACCGCAAGATTTCCTTTAGAAGCTTCCAGAAATGACTGAAAGTGAGTTTTTAAGAATGTACTTGTGCCTTTTTAACTTTTACAAGGATTCGCACCCATGACACAAATACAGAGTGGTTAGGTGCATAGAAGACATGACCAATAGATGCGGTACCACAGGTAATGCTAAGAGAAAGTGCGAAACTATAGTTCTAGAGATTTTTAAGGTCTTTCTCTTATTTTCAAGGCTTGATATGAAGAACAGAGGTTTAAGACATGCAAAGGAGGAAAGTATGAGTGGTGATAGACTCATATTGATTGCAGAATGTCAAAGTGACAATTTTTGTGCAATAGATTGCCCCCTAAAGTGCGAAGTCTATAATAGATGAGGATGGTTTTTGTCATCTAAGAAGAGTGAAGTAATTTATCGATTCAAGGATCTTCCTATGGATACCCGGTTGGAACCTGTAAAAACATTCAATGCAAGATATATATATATATATATATATATATATATATATATAATGAACATATAATCGTTGAGGTTGGCATTCCCATACTCAGATCAAAACTGACTAGAAAACTATCTAAACTGCTCTAATACAGGAATGATTTCTTAATACATCACAAGTATAGACATATGTAGACATAGTATGGGTGCAGCCACCTATTTATGAATAGTCCACTGTATAATGAATGAAAAATTCCTCGCAGGCTGGATTGTGGAAACTAGATCCAGGGTCTTTATTTCTGCTTCCCGAACTAGTACGATTCTATCCATGTGAATGAATGTGTCGAAGTCAAACATTGTAGAAACCACTTGATTACCAGTCAATGATGTAAAATATTAACAAGTGTAAGAGGAACCACCAGTAATGTCAATGGCCCTCAAAGTACTCAGTACATTCCATGAAATGTGAATAAATAAGTCGATGTCGAACACGTCACAGAATCCTTTGATCAAAGGTCAATGATGCAACCTATCGTCAAAAGCAAGAAGCCTGCCATTGAGGCATGCAGATTCCAAGGTACTGACAATTCCTAGATCATATTTCTAGATAATGAGTTGGAGTCGATAGAAAGCGATCCGTCATAGGCAAGCCCACAAAATGAAATCATAGATCAAGTTTTGAAGAAATATATTTGGCAAGGACTAACTCAGGGATGGTCAAGATGGATGACAGATATTTTGCAAATGAATGGTTTATTTGAACTGACCTCTTGAATACATAATGATACTGCAGATGGTTTGGTAACAATTGACCCAAAGCTAATACCCAAAAACTAGCTGAAGACTTTCAATATGGTTTAGTTAAGTGTTAGGCAAAGGATTTCCCAACCCAGGTGAAAAAAAATTGTTGTGTTCAAGAGTGGTTAACTGTTTTTCTAAACACAAAGTATAACAAACAGGTTCATTTTTCTCTCTTTCCCCCACCATTTTTGGCAAGTACCTCTTTATTTTTGACAAGCTTGAGGAGGATAACATTTGCTTGATTATAAGCTCATCCTTTGGATGAGTCTAACTTAGTTTAAAATTCGAACCCTAAGAAGAAATGGTTCGTTCTTGTTTGAAATTGAACAGGTCCTTTACTGTTTAAATTTTAACGAGTCCAGTATAGGAGAAACTCAGTGTTTTTCAATTTTATGGAGTCAAAAGAAAAACTTAAGAAAACTCCATGGTTGTCATTTTTCGTAAATTTGTGTCTCCCAAGCCTGAAAAAGTATAAAATAATACCTGAGAGAACCACTTGATCATTACGATCAAGGAGTACTTTTCATAATTAGTGCCTTCAATCTGAAAAAAGTAAAAAAGCAATTGAAAACACGTCGTTTTATCACCAATATCGAACCTGAAATGACAAAAGTCCAGCAATCTTTTCATGTTTATATGGTCAAAAAAGAGCTATAAGTGGACCGTCCTTTTAATTCCGTTTTAACGAGTTTAAAAAGAAAGACTCGGCAATCTTTTCATATTTTACGAGCCAAAAAAAATCTTAAAGAGGACTCCATGTTTCGCTTTTTCGTAAATTTTGAAAGAGTCCGAAAAAGTGAAAAAGTATGCTCTTCATTGAAAATTATCAATTTTCCCTGAAAATCCAATATTCCGCACAAAAACTCCAAACATTACTCATATCTGTTTAAAATTAATAAAAATGCATCAAAAGTGACCTTTTTAAAGTGAAAAATAAACAAATTAAAAATTCATTTATTCAAAAAAGCTTATAAAAAGGGCTTTTGTAAATTCATTTCTACCGTTTGACTTGAGAGTGAAAAGTGAGAGATTTTGGTAAGAAACTTTCTATGAAGATTGTGGAAATCTGACCATTTTAATCGAGAACCGTCCTCTCCAAGTAATCCACATCATCCCTATTTTGAATTTCAACCATTTAATTTTCATTTTAAGGCTTTAAATTTGATTTTTTAAGGAAAAATTTGGTTTAAAAATCGCTCGCGGGGCGTCTGCAGGCATAGCATGTGGCCCCTGCGGACCCCGACTTTTTCGTATATAGGAAAAAGTCGGGGTCCCGCACCTTCTCTTAAGGAAAAGTGTAAATCTACGCAGTGTCTCTAATTAGTGGGTGCAAACCCCGTGAAATATGTTTCAAAACCTTAAATTTTTTCATTTCCGCCCAAAAATTTTGAAATTTCAGTGTTCTAATCCACCTATTTTGCAATGTCGGTATACAAAATGTTGTTTTGGCGGGAATGGGAACACGAAGATGTGGATCAATCTGCATTAATTCATCGACCTTCAATATAGGCATTAAGAGCATGTGGACTATTGAAATTCTGGGCCATACCCAACATGAGGGCTCAGGTAGACTTTTTGCAATGGCTGGTAGACAAGTGGAGCACACAGGACCAAAGTTTCATAATTGGTGGCCACCGGCTCAAAATCGAGCCAGAGGACATTTATTTCCTGACTGGTTTGCCCAAGAGAGGCAAAGGATTATCTCTATTCGGGACTAGACCAGGTGGCCAGTATGTTGCTAGTCTCCGATTAGAGTTTTGTAATGTCCAAACTACGGACAAACGGATAGATATTAAGACTATATCCCATCCTAAACTTAAAGTGATTGCATTTATTGTCACCATACTATGCGGGAGTGTAGCATTACATCTAGCTACCAGTTCCCAAATGCGCATGGCAGTAGACTGCTTCCGAGGCACCATCTTCAACTGGTGTGATGCTGTGTTGGCGAATGTGAAAGGCCAACTGACTAGGGCAAAGAACGGACAACTAAAGAACTTTGGATATGGTTTCTTAGTTGTGAGCTTTGGCCTAGAGAGGGTCCCTATGTTGGTCCCATAGCATCTTTTCGTTGAGCCTAGACTTCCCCGAGATCCCAAGCTTATGTTCTGGGTTGCAGTTATGGCCCGTCATCAGGAGGAGGGTACAAATGTTGTCTTATTTCCACTAGAGTATTTTCATTGGTTGGAGAACCAAGTTTTCATGATTCAAGCCTTTCCATATGCTAGGATGGATTATCGTGGTGATCCAAACATGGCTCTTCCACTAGGAGAGCAATGGGATGATTCAAGTAAAAACACTTTCAACATTTCCTAAATTTTTAAACTAATTTTTTTGTTTTTAAATCATCCAAATCTGACAGTAAAAAGTTTTAAATGCAGATGCGGGTTCACGGCGACCAGCCGCTCTCCTGCCCTATGAGAGAAGACACCCTACTATCGTGGCACTGGTCCCATAGGACCAATCAGAAGAGACCTTGACCAAATTGGAGCATCATCTAGAGTGTTTGATAGTAGATATCCCAGAGACTAGTATAGATGATATTCCTCTTAGGTTACAACACTATGTGATTGGGGTCCCAGGACCTTTTAGGAGGTTCCTTTCTAGGGTGGCCCGAGCAGTGGCTTTTTATCGTGATCATCATCAGGGATAGGATGATCACCTTTGCAGACTCATATGACATTTTATATATTTTTGTGCTATCATTTTTTCCAATCATAAGATGTTTTTCAACCTATGATCGAAGACGATGTATATTTGACACACTTCTATGCTATGATATATCACTATTACTGGCTATCTTGTATAACATGTTTATGAAATGTTTTTAAATTTACTGCCTTGATTATTGCAAATGTCTATTTAAAATTTGAGAAGCAATTGCATCTGCTAATGTGTTTAAATATCTTGGAATATGCTAATATTCAATGTAGTCAAATTCACGTTCCAAGAGACGAACTCTCAAAAATAATCTTAATAACACTGGATTTCTAATGGCATAAACCCTATTAAGCTGTAATACAACAAGTTCGGAATCTAACCTTACAATCAAACTCTGAATCCCAAATGAGATGGATTCAGATAATAACTCAATCACTACACTATACTCTACAATGTTATTTGTTGTTTGACCGAGGCTTACCCCATGCATAGATACTAACCCGTTAGAGGGTGAATAGATAACCCAAGCTGCGGAAGAAATATTATGTGTACTACGACAAGAACCATCAGCAAAACCAATGTATGTTTGAGAAGATGTTGATATCTGCAATATCAAGAGTAAAATCAAGATAAGCATGAATAATGATATAAAACTCTCTAAACTAGCCACACTTTCTAATCTAAAACACACCAGCCAGAAAGAAACTATTCTAAAAAAAATCTCCACACCAAACTCTAAGCATAATATCTTTTCAGATAAAGCCCATTTCTGGGTCTACCTAAAGAGACACTGTCAAAATCTACTAATTCATAGGCCCCTTTGGCCAGCTTACGCTTAACAACAAAAGGACCATGCCACATGGGTACAAATTTTCCAGCCCCTAGCCTATCGTTTGCTTGATCGTATAATAAAACTAGGTCTCCTTCCGAAAAATTACGAGGTGTAACATTTCGATCGTACTAAGCTTTTATCTGTTTTGCATGAGTCTCGATCGCTAATGCAACATCACGTCGATTCTCATCTAGCTAAGCTAAGTACAACAAACGTTTTTCCTCTTTGGAAGTGGCTGGGAGTAATTCTATGGCTATTTGCAATGATGGAATTTCGCATTCAATGGGTAACACTACTTCCAACCCGTAAACTAGTTGAAAAGGAGTGAAACCAGTTGATGTTTTGACTGAGGTTCGGTACGCCAAAAGTGCTGAAAATAGCATGTTATGCCAATTGAACTGATGAATACCAATGATTCATTGGATCATAGTTACTAGAACTTTATTGATTGCTTCAACAAGACTATTAGCCTGTGGGTTATATGGAGTAGAGCTATCGTGATGCAAGCCAAGTTGATATGTTAGTTCAGTCATCATGATGTTTCGAAAATGACTTCCATGATCTGTAATAATCACTTGAGGAACACTGAATCTAGCAATTATATGATTGAAAACAAAAATTGTAGCAGTTTTGACGTCTGCCAAAAATGTAAACATCGCCTCGGCCCACTTGGTAAAATAATCTACCGCAAGAATGATATATGCATGCCCCCCAACCGAGTGAGGGTTACATGTAATAAAATCGATACCCCACTTTGCGAAAGGACCGACGAAAATTATAGGGTGGAGAGAAGCAGGTGGAGCACGCATCTTTCGATCAAAAATTTGGCAATTGTGGCATTTCGAGACTGCATTGATATAATATTTAAATAAGGATGGCCCGAAATAACCAGCGTGCAGTATCTTTTGGGCTGTGGCATACCTAGACATATGACCGCCACATGCTCTAGAGTGATAGTCATTCAGAACCTTTTCAGCTTCTTCATGAGTTATACAACGATGGAAAACATAATCCACTACACGACAATAGAGTGTATCTCCAATAATGTTGTACTATTGGGATTAGGAACGTATTTTCCTTCACTGAGATCATGAGATTTCAGGCCGAAAAGATTGGGTTTGGAGATAGACAATTATATCTCCATACCATGGATCAAGGGTACTGATAAGAAACAAGGATTCATCCGCAATGGGTTCTTCTGCCACAGTTTCAGTATCAGTACACAGGAAATCACACATTAGTTCCACGAAAACCAAGGATTTATTTGCCTTGGATTTCTCAAATTCCAAGTCAAATTCCTGGAGGATAACTATCCATTTGGAATACTTGTCCCCTAGAAATTTTTTAGTCAAAATATACGTCATAGGGTTCCAGTCAGAAATTACTGTGGTTTTGCGTAATAAGATGTAATGACGAAATCTTTGGATAGCTTGAACATCTTCCAAGGCCAATTTCTCCACATGCGAATATTTAAGCTCAGTCGGATTCAGAGTTTGACTAAGATAGTAAATCACATGTTCATTGTTGAATTCATTTTCCTGAACTAAAACCATCCCAATAGTGGAATGAGAAGCGGTGAGGTACAAAAAGTAGTCCTGGTTGTAGTTGGGAGGATGCAATAACAGTGCATGGGTCAATGCATGTTTAAGTGCATCAAACGATTTGTTAGCTATCTCATCCCAAAAGACCGGAGTGTTATGTTTCAACAACCTGGTAAAACATTTCACTATCTCGGCGTAGTTAGGAATGAATCGACATAAAAAGTTTGCTTTCTCTTGCAAACTTTGGAGTTGGCAAAGAGTCGAAGGCATAGGTAATTTGACAATGGCTTCAACCTTCGAGGGATTGACACGAATGCTGGCTTTTGAGACAACAAATCCCAGTAAACAACCCGTTTCTACATAGAAAACACATTTGTATGGATTCAACCTAATTTGATAATGCCTACATCTCATAAAGGTGGTTCGTAAATGAGTGAGATAATCGGCTCTACATAGTGAATGAGCAGGTAAATCATCTAGATAACGCTGCACAATGTGCTTGATGTCATGAAATGCGTAAGAAATAGCCCTTTGAAATGTTGCTCCGGTGTTCTTTAATCCAAAAGGTAATTTGCAATAAGCAAAAGTCCCCCATGGACAAATGAAAGTTGTTTTAGGTTGATCGATAGGGAGTATGTTAATTTGATTGTAACCGGAAAAACCATCCATCAAGGAGAACATTTCACTACTGGCACAATCATCAATAATTTGATCAATATAGGGGGTTGCATAGTTATCTTTAGGACAAGATCGATTAATATCCCTATAATCAATACATATTCTTATCATTCCTTTCTTTTTGTTAACAGGAACAATATTTGATACCTAATCTGTTAAAGGAATTGGATAAATGAAACCTGCTCGAAGTAATTTCTCAACTTCAGCTTTAATTGCAATAGCTTTTCTTGGATGTATCTGATGCAAACATTTCCGGACAGGTTTAGCATCTGGGGAAGTTTTAATTTCATGGACAACAATTGATGGATCGATTCCTGGCATTTCTTCATATGACCAGGAAAACACGCTGCGAAATTCTTGAAATAGGGCTTTATAAGTTTGGATTTCCTTGTCCGTACAAGAAGCACCTATATGAATGTTTTCAATAATTCCGGGTTTCACTCAAATGTCAATAGGAATCGTTCGAGAAATATTTCCCAAATTCAACTTAGAATCAGGATTTTGCAATGGATTATGTGGTTCCTTGACATAATCAATGGTAAAAATAGATGAGAAATCATTTTCAAAATGATCAAGCTCAGGTAAAAACAAAGATCGATGATGAAGATCTTCCCATGGTAAATAATCAACAGACAAAAGTTCACGAATCTGCTCATCGTATGAACAGAATTAGAAAGAGTTGTTGAATCTGAGGTTGAGATTGAAAGTGACTCCCCATGGACCACATTCATTGGATCAATTTTGGTTGAACTAGAGTTGGAAAACGACTGTACTCCCTGATATGCAACTTCAAAGGGACTCAAGGGCATTGCATCACCAAATGGGTCCACCTCAGAATCAAAAGGTACGATCCAAGGATCATCAAAAGCAATAGTGTTCGATGAAATAATATGAATGGTTTCAAAAGAAGGTGATACGCTAGGAGGAGGAAATGAAAAAGCTCCTAGTAAACTAGAATCTTTAATGAATCCCACTCCAACATCTTTATAAGGGATAGCTGTTTTCTCGACCTGTTGAATACTGTCAGAAGAGGATGGGTTAGATGAAAAATAATTTAACTGGTCTATTGTAATGATCTATCGATTATGAGGAAACTTAATAAGCCAAAAGACCGATGAAACAACAGCAGTCATAGCGTAAGACCAACTATGACCAAAAAGAAGGTTGTAATTTAGAGGGGCATCAACCACTTCCACATCTAGATTTACAGTTTTTCCTTCTACCCCTATAGGTAAATCCTGTAAAATGCCAAAAGGATGAAACCCTTGGCCATCAAAAGCCTTTAAAATCGTCGGGGATTGATTGAGTGTAGGAGAACCAAGCGATCTCCAACACTGAATCGACATAATACATGTAGAATCTCCCTCATCAATCACAGTCCAAAAGCAAGGTCTATTTTTGACTAACACTGGGATCTAGAAAGCCATTTGATGAGGTAGACGAGGTGTATTATTTTCTAAATCGAAGATTATAAGCTTGGAATCCTAAATATCAACAACTCCTATAGCAAACAATAGTAATTTACGATATGCTGGCCATGATTTCAACACCTCCAAAGCCAACATTGCTGAAGGGGAAATAGCTAAATCTTCAACAATGTTATAGTTTTGAGCAGCTCTAGCATGTGGATTGAAAGCTGACTTCCAAAGTATACCTTTAGCAGGCGGTTTGATTACTAAGTTTGGATTAGGTTTCTCGACCTGTAGCGGATCAGAACCAAAAGGAGTTGAAGTTGATGGGTTTGAATTAGAAGATTCTGCTTCCTTACCACCAACAGAATTCTTACTACCATAATCTTACGATTGCGTCGCAATCCTAACATGGGACATCATCATAATTGGTTCTTATGAGGCATTTGAGGAAGAACCCATCATCTTGCTATCTTGACTAGGAAAAGGATCCTTCACGACAGCAAGTGTTTGAGAACCTTTGACGATTTTTGAAACCTCAACTCGATGTGGACAATCTCTTGCAAAATGCTCCTCATCACAAATGAGACAAGGATAGCGAGGTTTACATTTCTCGTCAGTAGATTCAGTTTTATTTGATTTCTCTTTTGTGTTTTGTTTATTTTTCTTCTTCCCTTTCTTTTTGCTGCTGGATTTTGATTTGGCCGTAGATGATTCTACAACATGAATATCAGCAGGAATTTCAGCAGAAGATTCTCCTGTCAGGGAATCTGGTAAATTTATAATAGGAGAATAATTCTTTGTAGATTTCTTGTTACTCTTGGTCCTAACTGAACCAGTCATACCATCAGCCGCATGAGACCCTGAAGGAGCTACAGTTATTTGATTTTGTTTGGGAAGATCGGGGATTTTTGCGTGTAAACTACCCGACTGCGTATAAACGAGGTCAAGGTACTGAGCTTGAGGAATTACTTGATCTTCAGTAACGACCCCTGCCTTAGCTACATCCTCAGTGATTTTAGGTAATAATGATTTAACAAACCATTCTGCTAAAATTTGATCCAGGATAAAAACTTTCACTAAACATCATCGACTTTTCCATTCATGAATATGGTCTGAAATATATGTAGACGTTGACTATTTTAATAAAGTTAATAATTTCGTACCATTTTCATATCTGACAGGATTTTGTTGGTTGGATAAATTTTTCTTGCAGGCAAGACCGATCTCCCTAGCATCAACAGATATCTAGCAACAAGCAGGACAAGCAAATCTACCTTTCTCTAAACATACTACGATTCATTAATAAAAACTAAAGAGGTGTTTTAGACCCTACCTTAATTCCAACGCTAGTTTGTGGCGGCCATGCTCCAACAGCTCCAAAAGAGTTTCCTTTTAAGAACCTTCAATCACAAACAAGAACACATCAAATAACACCTACATATCTAATATAATAAATCATGTTCATCATGGTGATCAAGGAATCCATGAAATAAACCATAAAACACAGCTTATTGAGAAAAATAAACTTGATTGTATTAACTTTGAAATAGAAGAACTTTACAACCTTGGTGCCTTGATGTTGTACAAGCTCTTCCTAGGGTCCAAACAAGAATTTCCTCTACTTTGACAAGCCTCACTCTCTTTCAAATGAGATCAAAAGGTATGTAATCTCTCCTCCCAAAAGCTCAATTAGGAATACTAAGTTCTAGCAGCATTTACCCTAAAAAATATCAGCTTTCAACCTCCCAAGTAACCAGCCCAATGCTTCATTTTATAATGCAAAGAAAGGAAGTTACAGGTCCACCATTGAAGGGATATAGTCCTCCTTCAAAGGGATAAGCTCCTCACATCAAGAGGTTAGCTCCTTAAGTTATGGGATGCATGAACCCTCAAGGAGCGAACTTGCCACCACAAGATTCCCTCTAGAAGCTTCCAAAAATGACTCAAAGTAAGTTTTTAAGAATGTACTTGTGCCTTTTTAACTTTTACAGGGGTTCACACTCATGACACAGATACAGTGCGGTCAGGTGCATAGAAGACATGACCAATAGGTGCAGTACCGCAGGTAATGCTCAGAGAAAGTGCGAAACCAGAGTTTTAGATATTTTTAAGGTCTTTTACTTATATTCAAGGCTTGATATGGAGAACTGAGGTTTAAGACTTGCAAAGGAGGAAAGTATGAGTGGTGATAGACTCATATTGATTGCAGAATGTCAAAGTGACAATTTTTGTACAGCACCAGGGATGAGTAAGAGATCATCAATCTCCAAGTGGAATCAAGAACTATCAGAGAGAGGAAACTAATCAAAATCCCAGAAGCTGACTCACCCCCCTGAAATCATCTATATATGGATCCCTCATCCCAGAGATCCAGAGGCTGGAATTTTGCATCTTGTAAGGAAGTGCTATTAGTTTCTTGGTGGAATATCATAGTGTTGGGTGATCTAAGCTTTTCATGAGGTGAAGAAGGGCTTTCATGCTGGGAGGATGACACTGGGTCAGACCAATGGGTTGTAATCCTCTCTTCTAATCTTTATATCAATAAAGCTATTCAAGTTTTCCTCCACATTCTTGTATATCTGATAATATATGCATTTGTGTGGTCAATATATATTTGGTCCTATATTGTTTATGATTGTGGATATTTGCACTTTGAAGGTATTATGCTGCTTTGACTTTACAGGTACTCTTTAAAGTGGAGTGGTCAAGGGAAGAGCGGAAAAGATCTGTCAAAGGGGAGAAGGAACAAGTAGGGAACCAAGCGAAAGGATGAGGTTGGGATGAGGGATCCATATATAGATGATTGCAGGGGGGTGAGTCAGCTTCTAGGATTTTGATTAGTGTCCTGTCTCTGATAGTTCTCGATTCCACTTGGAGATTGATGATCTCTTACTCATCCTTGGGAAAATTCAGAGAGGTAAGTGTCACAGGAGAAGTTTCTGGAAGATTCCATGATCATCCACCTTGCAAACTATCTCTGCCATTTGTCTACTCTCACCCATCACACCCTACAAAAGGGCTTTCCAATATGCATCGCATTTTTTGCACTGAGCAGGTGAGATACATCGCACCCTTAGCACTAGTCGGGAAATCTAGTGTCTATGTAGAGTTGCTAGTCCCACTAAGACGGGTAGCTATCTTAGAAACAAATATATTAAAGTTACTTTCATTTTCCTTTACGAGAAGTAGATAGGAGAGGAGAAAAGAATACCAACCTCAATCTTTTGCTTGGTTCCCTACTTGTTCCTTCTCCCCTCTGACAGATCTTTGCCGCTCTTCCCTTGACCACTCCGCTTCAAAGAGTACCTGTAAAGTCAAAGCAGCATAATGCCTTCAAAGTGCAGAGATCCAGAATCATAAACAATATAGGACCAGATACATATTGACCACACAAATGCATATATTATCAAACATACAAGAATATGGAGGAAAACATGAATAGATTTATTTATATAAATATTAGAAGACAGGACTAGAAACCATTGATCTGACCCACTGTCATCCTCCCAACATGGAAGCCCTTCTTCACCTCATGAAAAGTTTAGATCACCCAACACTATGATATTCCACCAAGAAACTAACATCACTTCCTTACAAGATGCAAAATTCCAGCCCCTGGATCTCTGTGATGAGGGATCCATATATAGATGATTGCAGGGGGGTGAGTCGGCTTCTAGGATTTTGATTAGTGTCTTCTCTCTAATAGTTCTTGGTTCCACTTGGAGATTGATGATATCTTACTCATCCCTGGGTGACTTTAGAGAGGCAAGTGTCACGGGAGAAGTTTCTAGGAGATTCCATGATCCTCCACCTTGCAAATTGTCTCTGCCATTTGGCTACTCTTTCCCATCGCACCCTACAGAAGGGCTTTCCAGTATGCATCGCACTTTTTGCACTGAGCAAGAGAGATGCATCGCACCCTTAGCACTGAGCAATCTGTATGGTCCAGTTTTGACCAGTTCTTAGCAGTTTTCTGTGGAGACCTTCTGGGAGATGATGTAATCAGCTGACCTTGTTCCTTTAGGCCATGAAACAACACTTTCAGGGACTCAGAAGCACTTGGTTTATGGACATATGTGATTGGGGTTGTAGTTCCCAAATATGTCTATAATAGTTTCCCCCTAAAGCATGAGGTCGAAAATCTTTGATGTCGGGTGAAATGCTTTATCATGAGGATCCAAGGTTTTTCGAACTGGAAGGTGACCTGTAATAAGATACAATACAATACATTATCTTCATAAAATTTTCATGATCTAGCTGAGGCGAGCATTCCCATGCTCAAATTTATAAATTCATTTTCATGTACATAGGATAAACAACTGTCTGTGTGGCAGACTGATGATTTTGATAGAGCCATCATCCTTTGATTCGGATTATCATCCGTGCAGCAGTGATGTACATTTGATGTCTTTATTTTCCTAAATATATCATAGCCCAGATGGATGAAACTAGATCCGGGGTCTTCAAACTTGTCCAATATTCGCTCGAAGTATAAGTCGATCCATGTGAAAAATGTTCTAGAGTCTAACATGGAAAGACATTGCCTGATTACTAGCCAATGATGTAAGCTATTAACAGGCACGAGATGAATCACCGATAATTATGATGACCCTCAAGGTACTATAGTACAATTCTCATGGTGTGAAAATGAGACTTGGTGTCAAACACCACGCTAAATATTTCAGTTAAAGGCCATTGATATAAACCTATCGTCAGAAGTGAGAAACTTGCCATTGAGGCATGCAAGCTTCAAAGTACTGAAAGGGTTGTTCCTAGGTTGACTTCTTGGATAATGAGTTTTCGTCGACAAGAAGTAACTCGTCATAGGAGTACCTTAATGAATCCCAAATCTATGACATGGAATGGAGCAAATGATTTTTTGGAGGTGAAAACAATTTGATGATACAGGGTTTAAGGTGGCGGTCATGAAAGAATGAAGCGTGAAGGTATTGCAGTGGGTGAGACACAAGTTGGGTTGGTGAATTCTTTGATCGACTTCTCTTGAACATATCGATGACACTGAAATGGATTTGTAGTGTTAACCCCAAAGATGGATTTTTTGATGGACCAATGGTAGTATGACTAGTGAACGAAATAACCCAACCCGACTCAATCATGGTGATGGAGTGAAAGTATCATGTTCAAGAGTGACTCGCTACCAATAAAGTTTCTTCAAGTTTTCTTCCCAATTTTCCACAGTCATTGCTGAATAGTACCTCTTTATTTTTAGCAAGCTTGAGGAGGATAACATATGCTTTTTCTATAATGTTCCCTTTGGGAAAACCCGTCCCTATGTTTTAACAAGCCTAGTGACAATGAAACGCGTTCTTGTCTCTATGGACAAGTTTGTCGCTATTGGTTAATGACAAAGACAACTCAACCCTTTTTCAATTTTAGAGAGTCTGAAAAGGTATGGAAAGGAAACTCCAGTGATCCTTTTTCATCATATAATCCCTTAATTCGGAAAAGTATAAAATAATACGAAAGGGATGAATTTTCGATAGTTTTAACGAGCCGAACAAAACAATCCCTCGATCTTTTTGTGTAATAATCTCTCAGGTCCAAAAATATTAAAATCTAGAGGAGGGATAGCACTTTCAATAGTTTTAATGAGCTGGAGAGGCCAATTTCTCGGCAATCTTTTCATATTTTACGAGTCAAATGAAAAGAGCTTAAAGGAGACTCATTTTTTAGGAACGAGTGATATTTTCGGGTAGCTGCTAATTCCAGGTAAGGCTTGGAATTTTCCAATCACGACAGTGTGACAAGGATGGCTAACAAAATCACTTGTCACAATTGTTCCTCAAAAGGGTAAACAATCAAATGGAGGCGTATGATCGGCTACAACAGAGTGGAGGTGATGGTATGAACACGACCAGGGCTCAGAAGCTGATGATAATGCATTCACAATGGTTATTTACTGGAGGTTGGTTCATTTTTTAATGAGCTTAAACTCTGGGGGAACATTTTATCATTGCTTAGGTCTAATTTTAATGAGCTTGAACTTCACATAAAAACTTCTCATGCCAGTCGCATGATAAGGATGTCTCATCGGTAGATTTTGTTTTTGTGGAGCTTGCACCATTCTAAGCTTTGCTCTGTATCCTTTCTTTATGTAAGATAGGAGCAACCAATCCTATGAGTTTAAAGGGTTTAGAATCTACAAACTAAGAAAATAAATGGTCACTCTTCACTTGCACTTAAAAAGGTTTGCATGCCCCCAGGTATTGTGAAATAGAGTTTCTAGGCTACCGTATATAAGTTCTCGCATTTGCAAGATAGTTTCCATCCACGTAACAAACAAAAACAATTCTCAGCTTAGTCCATTTGGACAAAGGTGATTCTAGTTCCAACCACCTAACCTTGATGAGGGAACCTTATTATGGTCTAATCCCATCTTCCTAAACGGATGGGTGTCAGACTAGTCATATATCCTTCGCGAAAACCTACCCTATACCCAAATCTTCCCTGCCGAAGCAGACCAGGGTGCATGCCCCCTGGGTTTCAGTCACGACCACTGAATTACTCACATTCTTTAGGTGGATGGAATAGAGATTGATGAGACATTGCTTGCGTGAAAAGACCAGTTAGGGATGGCATTTGACTATTAGCTATGTGTGAGCCAGGGAATGAAAGCTTCTCTATGAGCTGGACCACTCAGCCTTCATGCGGAAAACACATTACTCGAAAGAGTGAGGAGACAATGGCTCCCATCCTATAAATCTAGCCATGCCCAAGGAGCATATTATAATCCAAAGGTCCCTAGACTTCCATTACGTTTAGATACACGATTTTCCCTCTCAAACTTATAGGAAAACTTGGAAGGATCCCTAATGGTCAATTGGTTCCATTGTCAAAGCCTGTTAGATTTCGCATCTTAGGCATAAGCGATGGTGAACCAAGTGCTTTCCAAGAAGTTGAGGAAAGGATACTTAAAGAAGCCCCCTCATCTATGATGGTACTAACCATGACCATTCTATAAGCTTGTACAATGATTCAGAATAGTTCATTAGATGGTAAACAGGGTCTGCCTAGTAGATTCCAATCAAAGGAAATGACTAGGTTGCTTAGAGGTGAGACCGAATAAATGGCCGGATATGTTAGGGTCCCACCCTAACCCCCTTATCTATGTAATGGGACCACGTCATAGTCAAGAGTCAATAAAGCCCATATTAATAATTGTAATTCGTTAATCCACAATTAATAACGGAACCACGGTTAGTTGCAAATGGGTCGTAGTATTAGATAGATGGTATTAGTAATAACGCGGTATTGGCCCGTGGTATTGCACATATGAGTCATATATAAAGGATAGAAACTCCCTGCGAGGAGTGTCCTGTCTTATTTTGTAATCGAGCTCTACTCTATTGGAGGTTGCCCCCTCGAAGAGGCAAGTGAACATTACTCTCTGAATAATAAAATCATTGCTATTCTGTGTTCTCGGTATCGTTTCTTCACATATTCTGTGTTCTAGGCCTCTTTTCTTCACATATTCTGTATTTGGGTATCATTTGTAGGTTAAGAGCATAACAAGTGGTATCAGAGCACTTTCCAGGGCCAGTGGGATCTCCATTTCGTAGCAAAATTGTTTTTGGCTCGAGACGTGTTCCGGCGTCTTTAAACCACGGGATCTGTCGTTGAGCGCATAAATCTGCGGATTTGGGGAGGCATGCACACAGGAAATACAAGAGGTGGTCACGTCTGTTGGACTCCCTTGTAACCCCTGTGGGTACCCCTTCGAGTAGTAGCGCATTAGACAGAACCGCGCACGGACTGTCTTCCACGTACCCTTTGGGTATATCGGAAGCCCCATAGGCTCCTTGAAAACCTCGCCATAGATAAACCGTCGGCCGTCTGGCGGCTACAGTACACCGAGAACAGCACTCGGAGAGATTACTCGCCCGTACGATAGGGTAGTCGGGTGGTACGGCTAAGGGTACGGTCGACCCTCCTTAGTTAGAGACCTGAAACATTGGGCCGAGTACTACTGCCAGACCCTTATGTATATTGCGATCTGTAGCACCTGACACTCCTTAAGACCCTAGTTCCTTTTTTCATCATCTCTTCCAGATCTGCTTAAGCAAAGGAGTGCAGTAGCAGTAGACATCGTTCCCAATCAGCCAGTTCTGATCTATTAGATTCATCAAATCTGTAGAAGCAGTCAGTTCAGCCGTCCAGCGCTAACCGATCCGCCATTCAGATCTCTCAGATCCACCAAACCAGAAGCGTTGTGAAGGGTTCCTACACTAGGGTATAATTGTCGCAGGACTTTTGGCCGCATTGATATTTTGAGGATTTGGCAACTGCAGTATTGATCAAGAAGTAAAACTCCGTCGGGAGTAAAAAAAAAAAAAAAACTGAGATCTTCCGGGACGCTTATTGGTAATATATCCCATTAAAATCAGGATGACGAGCTGAGCATGGTGGTACCATTCAATTAATTGGGAATTTTTTTTGGTGGTCCCAATTTTTCATCAGGTCGGTGTATGGTAGCAACTAGAGCTCAAGCGATGGCCAATGAAAGGATGGACAAACTGGAAGAAAATGTGAACGAAATCCAAACTCAGCTTCGCAGATTAGATCTGGACAGAATGAATAGAGAGCTTAGCGGACTAAGTATCCAGCTACAGAAATTGGAAGAAAAAGGCAAGGAGGATTTTATGTCAAACGGCAAGGAGCAAGCCCACGAGGAGGGGTATAATGGCCATGAAGGAAATTATGGTGAATCTAGCCACTCTCCTCATGTCTGGCACACCCATACACCATCCAATCAGCGACCTCCCAAGTTGGATATGCATAAATTTGACGGTTCTCACACGTCCACATGGCTAGCACAAATGGAGCAGTATTTCAAATTGAATCATATCCTAGATGATGCGATTAAGCTTATGCTGGGGAGCATGTACTTCGACAATGAATGGTGGCAATGGTGGGAATGGCATCAGCATTGCAATGGATATTTTCGGACTTGGACCCAATTTACCAAAGCTCTTCGCGATCGCTTTGAAGAAGAAGACTCTTATTTGGGTCGCCTCACTAAGCTCCGACAGAATGGTATAGTGGAGGAATATATTAACGCTTTTAAAGGCTTAGCTTTCCGCACTAGGGGTCTCACAGATGAGTTCTACACGAAATGTTTTATCAGCGGTCTTAAAGAAGCCATCAAAGCTCAAGTTCTACTTCACCACCCTCCCACATGGACAGAGGCTTGCCAGGTAGCTCGTAAGGTGGAACGTGCATTAGCAACCCAATACAGTCGCCCAAATTTCCCCGCTAAAGGTCGTCCCCCACAGGCTCAGAACATGACTCAAACACTTAAGGTCCAAAAGGTGTCCCCTATGGAAATGGCCAAAAGAAGGAAGCAAGGACTATGTTACTACTGTGATGAAAAATACTCCCCAGGTCATAAATGTAAGGAGCCCAAATTCTTTCAAATATATGCCACTGACTACAACTCAACAGAGGAAGATCCTCCACTCGAGGAACATGAGCCACTAGAGGATGACAACCAACAGGACAATGTCGTTGACGAACCAGTTATTTCGTTGCATGCCTTGGCAGGGATTTTTTCCCCTCAAACGCTCAAAATCAGAGGGTTTATTAAACATCGCCCAGTAGTAGTCTTGATTGATAGTGGAAGTACACATAATTTCATCCATCAAAAAGTTGCAGAAACGGTGCATTGCTTTGTACGAGCAGTGTCTAACTTCCAAGTTCAAATTGCAGATGGAGGCACAATGAAATGTGAAGGCCGTTGTGAAAATGTCAAACTTCAAATGGGGGATTATCAGTTGAAAACCCACATGTTTGCCATACACATGGGGGGTTGTGACATTGTCCTTGACGCTGACTGGCTCCGCACTCTTGGGCCAATTACAATGGATTTCCAGGAGTTGTATATGAGTTTTAAGCAGAACAACCACACACATACCCTCCAAGGACTCCAGGCGGGAGCCCCCTCTATCATCAGCTCGCATAGGATGGAAAAATTGTTAAAAAAGGGCAATCATGGAGTTGTATCTCAATTTAATTCCATCCAGGTAGTCGAAACCAAGCCGCCGCCACTTCATCCTGAGATGCAACAGATTTTAAATAACCATCTGCCGGTATTTGACAAGCCTCAAGGGCTTCCACCCTCACGAGGGGAACATGATCATAGCATCACCTTGGTTCCAGGGGCCCAACCC
>APFE030675598.1:122081-161903 GCA_000404065.3 Pinus taeda
CACATTCTCAAACCATATCTCAGGAAATTTGTCCTTGTCTTCTTCAATGACATCCTCATCTATAGTTGCACTTGGGCCACACATCTTCAGAATGTAGATCTACTCTTGCAACTGCTCCGCAAGCATAAATTATTTGTCAAGATGTCCAAGTGTTCGTTTGGCATGGCAGAGGTAGAGTATTTGGGCCACATTGTGGGGCGTGAGGGTGTCAAGGTGGACCCTAAAAAAATCCAAGCAATGTAGGAATGGCCTCAACCTAAGACCTTGAAGAGTTTGTGAGGATTTTTGGGTCTCACAGGCTATTATCGTAAATTGTTCCGCAACTATGGTCGCATAGCAAAACCCCTCACCCAACTCCTAAAGAAAAATTCATTCTTCTGGAATGAGGAATCCCAATAGGCCTTTACAGCTCTAAAAAATGCCATGAGTTCCACTCCAGTTTTAGCACTACCTGACTTCACCAAATCTTTTGTCATTGAATGTGATGCTTCGGGTACAAGTATTGGGGCTATTTTAATGCAGGAAGGGCGACCGTTGGCCTTCACAAGCCAACAACTCAGTGGGAAGAATCAGGGCCAATCTACATACGAGTAGGAAATGATGGCCATATTACATGCAGTCGACACCTGGCAACCTTATTTATTGGGGCGACATTTCCAAATCCGCACAGATCATCACAGTCTTAAATATTTTTTGGAGCAACGCCTATCCTCCCCACAAAAAAATAAATGGCTAGCCAAAATGCTAGGATATGATTATGAGATCATTTACAAGAAAGGGAAAGACAATAGTGTAGCGGATGCATTATCTCACCAATTTGAGGAGGAAAGTACCCTGCTAGCTATTTCCCTCCCCATTCCAGAATGGATTGAAGAAGCTCACAGAGAATGGTTTTCACACTCTGAGCTCTCCCAACTCATTTCTCAATTGCAGGCAAATCCAAATTCCACCAAGGGCTACTCATGGAAGGATGATATTCTTCGCTACAAGGACAGAGTCGTAATATCACCAGCATCCACCTTCAAAAGTCACATTTTGGTAGAGATACACTCATCTCCCATTGCAGGACATTCGGGCTTTCAAAAGATGTATGTTTGCACCAGAAGATCATTTTTCTGGACAGGAATGAAAAAGGACATCCTTACCTTCGTAACCGAATGCGATGTCTGCCAACGTCACAAAGGGGAAACTGTCAACACACCTGGCACATTACAACCATTGCCCATTCCGGCATCAATTTGGACGGAAGTTTCTATGGATTTCATTACAGGTCTTCCAAAATCAGGAACAAGTCAGTCACATGGTGGTTTGTGGACCAATTGTCGAGTATGCTGCATTGTCTGCGCTCTTCCCACCACTTTACACCAACCTTGGTTGCTCAATTGTCATTGATCAAGATCTTCAAATTACATGGCATGCTATTCTACTTGGTCCAACTGTGACCCGATCTTCCAGTAATTTTTGGCAGAACTCTCAGGAATCCAAGCACTCAACTAAAAACTCAGTACTTTCCCTACCATCCGCAAACAGATGGTAAATTGAGCCGGTCAACAAATGTCTAGAAACCTACCGTAGGTTACTTCAAAAAACAACACTTTGGTACAGGGGCCTCTGGCAGAATGGTGGTATAACACCAACTATCATGCCACCACCAAAATGACCCCTTATGAAGCAGTATATGGTCAACTCCCGCCTTCACCTACTTCATATCTCAAGGGATGCTCAAAAGTCCAAGCAGTGGATCAACTCCTACAACACCGCATAACTATGCTCGCCCATCTTAAAGAAAATCTTCCTCAAGCTCAGAACCGCATGAAGCAACAGGTAGACCAGCATCGCTCAGAGCGCCACTTTCAAGAAGGGGATCATGTCTTTTTACGGCTCCAACCATACAAGAAAACATCACTCAAAGACAAGGGATGTCAAAAACTCTCTCCCAAATTCTACGGACCCTATCAAGTACTTCAACGCATTGGAGAAGTGGCCTACAAGTTGGCCTTGCCACCTACGGCAAAAATCCATCCAGTTTTTCATGTCTCATGCCTCAAGAAAGTGATTGGGAACAATTGCAGAATTCAGACTAGTCTACCAGAATTGGACGAAGAAGGATCCATTTTGCTTCAACCAGAATAGGCCCTCGACACACGAGTCAAGAAACTGCGTGGCCGCATGATTAAGGAAGTCCTAGTCAAATGGAAAGACACCTCTCCAGAAGATGCAACTTGGGAGCCAACTACTATTCTGCAGCAATTTCCACAGCTTCAGCCTTGAGGACAAGGCTAGTCTTAAAGGGGTGGGCATGTTAGGGTCTCACCCTAACCCCCTTATCTATGTAATGGGACCACGTCATAGTCAAGAGTCAATAAAGCCCATATTAATAATTGTAAGTGGTTGATCCGCAATTAATAATGGAACCACAATTAGTTGCAAATGGGCCATAATATTAGATAGATGGTATTAGTAATACCATGGTATTGGCCCGTGGTATTGCACGTATGAGTCATATATAAAGGATAGAAACTCCCTGCGAGGAGTGTTGTGTCTTATTTTGTAATCGAGCTCTGCTATATTGGAGGTTTCCCCCTCGAAGAGGCAAGTGAACATTACTCTCTGAATAATAAAATCATTGCTATTCTGTGTTCTGGGTATCTTTTCTTCACATATTATGTGTTCTGGGTCTCTTTTCTTCGCATATTCTTTATTTGGGTATCATTTGTAGGTTAAGAGCATAACAGGATATGACCCTAACGAACTTCCTTCCCGTGGTAAAGGAACAGGTAGATTGTCCCCATGTTCATTGGAGTCTGTGTTTACGAAAAGAATTTGAACATTGTCATTCTCATTCTCTTCGGTGACTGTATCATCTAAAGATGGACCTTCCAAAGACAAGACCAGGTCGACTGCCATCTCAACCTTTTGACTTTCATCTGGTATGGATTCAGAGGTTTTATCTTCAATGATAGATGCTTCGACCGATGACAAAGTTGTGTCAGTCAGATTTTCAACTAGCGATGGACTCAGCAAGAGTTTCTTGTACCCAGGAGGAAGCCGTAGCGGTGGAGTAGGATGGTTATCCAAGACTCTTTTAGCTTCATCCAAGAAGGGAGAACGGTGGATGGCATGATTTCCTTCACACAGTTTGCAAGGAAATTTACATTTTCCTTTCTGTCCAGAGACTTCATTTTCACTAGGTGACGGTGTACTCTCAACATGATCATCAGAGGTTGATGACACCGGATTGTGCAAACAAGGAGACCAGTCCCTTAAGATCTGAGGGATGCAATGAAAATCTCGATGATAGTGGTCTCCCTTGCAAATGACACATGGAGATTTAGGCTTGGATGGTGCAGTGTGTGGATTTTCACTAGATGATGCATGGTTTCCCTTTTTCACCTTTGGCTCCTTCTTCTTCTCTTTCTCTTTCCCTTTCTTCTTCTTTCCAGTTACTTGGTCTTTAGCTTTACTAGCTTTACCAAGCAAAGAGAAAGGAGGGGAGGGAGAAACAAGTGAAGCAGAAGGCTGTGGGGTAACTCTTGTGTCATCTAGTTGCTGACTTGATTGCTCATGAATCACAACAATTTGAACGACAAAGGTCAAGAAGAGCCATATTGGCAAGCTGATTGTCAGTCCTGGGAGGGACAATGTGGCCATATGAGGTGCACCAACATCTCCCCAAGAGGAGAAAGGAATAGGATTTCCCACAAGGGGAAATCCTTGGTTGGTGGACTCCATTTTTATCAACCTAAGACCAACAAGGGAACAGTGACATTATTCCGATTAAAATAAATTTTAGACGCTTTGACACAACTTGCTTTTTCAATTTTAAAGAGTCAAGAAAAAGCTAAAGATGACTCTAGTCACCTTTGATTTTTAATGAGCTTGAAGTGAAAAGTGCTTAGATGGACCATTTCCTTTAAGGAGTCTAAAAAGGAATGAAAGAGACTACTCTAGAAATCTAGACAGAGGGATTTCCAAACCAATTGCAAAACTGCAGAATACTTTTTACGATACGACAGTCAATCTTCCTAAATGTTGTGTTTAGTGCATTGCGATCGATACGGCAGCAGACACGGCTTCCTGAGGATAAAGGATATAGCCTATTGTGGTCTCCCAATATATACTCGATAGTGCGTGGGAGCACAGGTCCGTACTGGCACTTATCGTCTCAAAGAGGAAGAATCACCCAAGCTACGATGAAAGTGATAGTTACGAGGCTTTACGACGCCGGAATACGTCTCTAGTCTAGACTTCTAAATGTTCTGTGTTAGGTTCCAAAGCATTTTTATGTTCATTGAATTTATTTTATAGTTGATGTTTCTTAAGAAGTTCGCCTTTTAGGTTCACCGTGTGATGTAGATATACAATTCCTAAAATGCAATCTAAGATGATAAACAATCATTTAATCTTATTTTTGCAATGAAAATACTAGCTAGTAAGGAAAGAGAAACGGGATTCTTTCAACATAGAGCAGAGAGCACACACCAGATGCACTATCCTAAATCAAAATCAACAAGTGGTCTAAATGCAAATGCACATGCATGTATTTGTTTTCTATTTCTTAATGTGTGAATAACAAAAACAATGCTAAGTACAAATCTAAATCATTTCAAATGACAGTACTAACGATTTTCTCTTCAAAAGGCGAAAGGAAGATAATGACGACACTTTACGATTTTGAATTGAAAACTACTTTTGACACTTGAAAAACTATTAATTCAAATCAAATACAAGAGTAATAGTGTGTCGACCATCAAGAATAGTAGTATTCTTTTCTTTGACTGAAAACGACACTTGCGATACTTCCAAATCAAAAGACAACCGTTTGATTATGCTACTTCTTTGTAAAGGAGAACCGTAAATGGCGACTCCACTGGGGAGAAAATAGCTTGTTTGCTTGTCTATATTTGTTTTCTTTGTAAAGGAGAACTGTAAATGGCGACTCCACTGGGGAGAAAATAGCTTGTTTGCTTGTCTATATTTGTTTTCTTTATAAACTTAAAAATGGAGCCTGAAGTCAAGCCAGCTAGCCTTCGAACTGCATTTGCTATGCAAGTGAAAAGTATATCAATGTTGCTTCAGTCTATCTCTAGGTTTTGTTTATAAACTGAACAATTGATTTGTAAACATCCTAATTGCCCTGGTGGTGGCTCAAGTAGCCTCATTAGATACGCCCCTGTGATTTTCATTTACTGACTATCATTAGTGCAGCCTAAATCCCTGAACTAAGCTGCAAAATGTGACCAAGAACCAAGTTGAAGTCTCATCCCTGGACCATCTCACCTTCTCCTCTTAGGAATCTGGATACATCGCACCTCCTGTGTACAATAGGTGACATGCATCACTCATTCTCTGTGTTACAAGTGCGATGATCAGATAAGACCTCTTCTGCTCCCAGATTTTGGTTTGTTCACTCCCTTCAGCTTTATTCAGGAGTTTTGCTATCTATGATCAGTATACCACTCCATATCTAGTCTAGATGGTTTTTGTACTTTTTCATTTGTTACCAATGTTGAACCCATTGGAACCATTCATTGGATATGCTGACGAAGAAAGCCATAGTTCGCGGAACCTATCTTCTGCGGCCTAGGCCATCTTTGATCCAAGGGGCGAGTTAGTAAGTTTGATAGGGGTATGTATTGACTGATCAATGAACAACATCACTGAATACAACGTGTTGATAGAGCTCCTCCTTGTTGCCATCGCACATGGCATACACTGACTTGTTGTCAGGCTAGACTCACAGCTCATCATTCTATAGCTCACCAATATCTATTCTATACGGAATCCAGCTATCTATCACATGTTCTTAAGGGTCAAGATTTTGGAAAGACAATTTGATCCTATCCAATATAAACATATTTCCATAAACTTAAACACATTAACAGATTCATTGGAAAATTATGTGTTAGATAGACATTTGCGACATTTATAAAAGAAAATCATTTCATCAATATTTGCATCAGGATCATGTAACTTAACCAAAATGAAGCTCCAAAAATAAAAAATATACATATAACTTTTTATACATAGTGTTCTGTGTCCAGGACAAAATCGGTCAAATGACCCAAAAACTCAAAATACTAGGGAGCACCCTAGTCTAATGGTGCTAGTGATAACAAGTCACCGCCTGTGCAATCATGCGTAAAAGCCTAGTCCATCAACGTGGCATGCTAGTAGTATGTCGCTATAACCTCAGAGGTAGCTCGTTAGTCCTCACATCCAAGATACCGAGAGTGAGGCCTTCGATCTGATTGTGCAATGCTGAAGAGTCTCGGCCACATCCAGGTCGTAAACGACAACCCTCCCTACAACCTCTCCTGCTGGAACGACAGCTGGTGCTTTCAAGTGCACTGCTGGTCGCACCGGTCCGATATCTGCATGAGCACATGAGTCTTGATTATTCTTGATAAAATAAAGCACAGGAACATTATAAAAGCAATAAATAGGGATATGGTCATAAATTTTACCTAAAGCATTCCACTTCTCACCAGCCGGTAGCACCAAATCTGGGTCACCCTGGAAATCCATACCAGCATACAAACACTTGGCATAAACCATCTCCTGACGGTTGAACCACTCAAACAATGCATCAGAGAAAGAAACATGTGGCTGACCAGCATGTCGGACCATAAGGTCAACCCATCTCTACATTTGTGGTTCAAACGGTGGCGCCAAACCAAGTGAAATGTACTGCGGTTGCATTAGTGGGATCTTCTCTAAGGCGAAAGCAGTCAAAATGGAACCATAGCCAAAGTTCTTAGATCATCTGTTTTTCACCTTGGTAAGCTATTCTTTTATCACCGGAAGTACTGCATCACACCAGTTGAACACCTTCGATTCAAGGCATTCTAAGGCATACTACATATAGGACCTGTTGGCCAAGTGAAGAGCCGCACTACCAGCCAGTCTAGCAAAGGTGAACAAGATGGTCCTCAAGGACTGGTCAGTGACATCTCGGATGTTGATCTTGTCGTCCCTGCTTGGCTGAGATCCTTCTCTACAGTATCAGCAAATATAATCCCTCACGGATTCGCCCCCACGGGCAGAACCTGATAGTGAGAGAGGGGCACCATGCCTCGATAAACCGGTCAAAAAGTAGATGTCCATGATGGTCAAGGGGATGGATTTGCCTCTGATCTAGAACACCTGGTTGGTAGGATCCCATGCATCGAGGAAATATTGCAACAAGTTTATTTTTTGCCTCATACTAGAGATGCGGAAGAACTTGAGCAAACCAGAGTTCCGCAATGCAGTTACTGTACCCGAATCATGTAAAGAAAACATGTCCTCTTCTTCATGCTCACGTTCTCACCATGTAACAACCATTTTGATCTGATGAATCTCTGAAAACAAATAAGAGAAGAGTCAGGATCCTGATTTGGAAAAAAAAATAGGCAAAATTTCCATGAAAAAATAGTTCACAAGTTTCCCTCCTTCCGCCCATTGCACCCTAGCTGTGTACTGGCAGTGATGCATATTGATTGGCCAATGGCCAGCCCAGTATGCATCACACCTTTCAATATACACAGGGTGTGATGGGGGCAGAACGAATTGTTCAAACCCTAGAGGCTCAGAAAAGCAGGGAAACATGCTCATAATTCAAAAAGGAAAGAATGCAACTAAAGAGCACAAGTTTAGCTCCTACCTGGTCCAGACGGTGCCAAGAATCGTCCATAGGATCTCCCAGAATCAGCTAGTGAAAATCAAAAGGGAAAACACCTCCAAAACTCCAACAATCTCAAGCTCAAATGAAATGGTAAAATGAGGGGTGAAAAACTACTTTTAAGTTACTTTTCACGTGATTTGAGTAGGCTATTAGTGTTTTAACTCATTTTTCAAGCATGTATTCTCAATTCTAATCAGTTTGATGGAGCAATTGAACATGTAGTATGACCTTCAAAAGAAAATAGTGTTAACGTTGGGTCGAATATCAAAGACCATTATCACGAGCAGTTTTTATGTGAAGTTCAAGCTTGTTAAAAATTAAACCTAAGCAATGAGAAAATGTTCCCCTAGAGTTTAAGCTCATTAAAAAATGAACCAAACTCCAGTAAATAATGATTGCGAATGCATTATCATCAGCTTCTGAGCCCTGGTCATGTTCTTACCATCACCTCCACTCTTTTTTAGCTGATCATATGCCTCCATTTGATTGTTTACCCTTTTGAGGAACAACTGAGACAAGTGATTCTGTTGGCACATGCATGTATTTGTTTTCTCTTTCTTAATGTGTGAATGAAAAAAAGAATGCTAAGTACAAATATGAATCATTTCAAGCGACAGTACTAACGATTTTCTCTTCAAAAGATGAAAGGAAGATAATGATGACACTTTGCGATTTTGAATTGAAAACTGCTTTCGACACTTGAAAAAATATTAATTCAAATCAAATACAAGAGTAACAGTGTAATCGACCATCAGGAATAGTAGGATTCTTTTATTTTACTGAAAACAACACTTGCGACTCTTCCAAATCAAAAGACAACAGTTTGATTATGCTACTTCTTTGTAAAGGAGAACCGTAAATGGTGAACGATACATAAAAACATTTACAGTTCTTTGTACTATGGAGGTTGAATCATGAAAAGGAAGGGAGTTTCCACATTGGTATACTGATCACAAATAGCAAAACTCCTAAATAAAGCTAAAGAGAGTGAGAAAAAAACCAAAATCTGGGAGAAGAAGAGGTCTTATCTTATCATCACACCTGTAACACAGAAAGTGAAAACAAATACATGCATTTGAATTTGCATTTAGACCTCTTGTTGATTTTGATTTAGGACAGTGAATCTAGTGTGTGCTCTCTACTCTATGTTGAAAGAATCATGTTTCTCTTTCCTTAGTAGCTAGGATTTTCATTGCAAAAAGAAGATTACACGATTGTTTATCATCTTAGATTGCATTTTAGGAATTGTATATCTATATCATGCGATGAACTTGAAACGCAAACTTCTTAAGAAAGATCAACTGTAAAATAAATTCAATGAACATAAAAACGCTTTGGAACCTAACGCACAACATTTAGAAGTCTAGGCTAGAGACGTATTTTGGCATCGTAAAGCCTGGTAACTATCGCTTTCATTGTAGGTTGGGTGATTCCTTCTCTTTGAGACGACAAGTGCTAGTACGGACTTGTGCTCCCACATACCATCGAGTATATATTGGGAGACCACAATAGGCTTTATCCTTTATCCTTAGGAAGCCGTGTCTGTCACCCTATCAATTGCAATGGACTGAACACAACATTCGGGAAGATCGACTGTTGTACCATAAAAAGTATTCTACAGTTTTGCGATTGGTTTGGTAATCCCTCTATCTAGATTTCCAGAGGGTCTCTTTCATTCCTTTTCAAAATCCTTAAAGGAAAAGGTCCGTCTGAGCACTTGTCACTTCAATCTCATTAAAAATCGAAGGCGACTAGAGTCATCTTTAGCTTTTTCTCGACTTTTTAAAATTGAAAAAGCAAGTTGTTTCAAAGTGTCTAAAATTTATTTTAATCAGAATAACGTCACTATTCCCTCATTTGTCTTAGGTTGAGAAAAGTGGAGTCCAACAACCAAGGATTTCCCCTTGTGGGAAATCATAGTCCTTTCTCCTCTTGGGGAGATGCTAGTGCACCTCATATGGCCATATTGTCCCTCCCAAGACTAACAATCGGCTTGCCAATATGGCTCTTCTCGACCTTTGTCGTTCAAACAACCATGATTCCTAAGCAATCAAGTCAGCAACTAGATGATACTAGAGTTACCCCCCAACCTTTTGCTTTGCCTGTTTCTCGCTCCCCTCCTTCCTCTTCGCTTAGTAAAGCTGGTAAAGCTAAAGACCAAGTAACTGGGAAGAAGAAGAAAGGGAAAGAGAAAGAGAAGAATAAGAAGGAGCCAAAGGCGAAAATGGGCAACCATGCATCGTCTAGTGAAAATCCACACACTGCACTGTCCAAGCCTAAATCTCCATGTGTCATTTGCAAGGGAGACCACTATCATCAAGATTTTCCTTGCATCCCTCGAATCTTAAGGGAATGGTTTCCTCGTTTGCACAATCTAGTGTCATCACACCTCTGATGATCATGTTGAGAGTACACCATCAACTAGTGAAAATGAAGTCTCTGGACATGAAGGAAAATGTAAATTTCCTTACAAACTCTGTGAAGGCAATCATGCCGTCCACCGTTGTTCCTTCCTAGACGAAGCTAAAAGAGTCTTCGATAACCGTCCTGCTTCACCACTACAGCTTCCTCTTGGGTACAAGAAACTCTTGCCAAGTCCATCAATAGTTGAAAATCCAACTGACACAACTTTCTAGTCGATCAAAGCATCTATCACTGAAGATAAACCCTCTGAATCCATACCAGACTAAAGTCAAAAGGTTGAGGTGGCAATCGACCCAGTCTTGTCTTCGGACGGTCCATGTTCAAATGATACAGTCAACGAAGAGAATGAGAATGACACCATTCAAATTATTTTTGTAAACACAGACTCCAATGAAAATGGGGACAATCTACCCATTCCTTTACTGCAGGAAGGAAGTTCGTCAGGGTCATATCCGGCCATTTATTCAATCCCACCTCCAAGCAACCTAGTCATTTCCTTCGATTGGAATCTACTATGTAGACCTCGTTTACCATCTAATGTACCATTCTGAATCATTTTACAAAGCTTACAGAATGGTCATGGTCAGTAACCATCATAGGTGAGGGGGATTCTATGAGTATCCTTTCCTCAACTGCTTGGAAAGCACTTGGTTCGCCATCGCTTCTGCCTGCGATGCGAAATCTAACAGGCTTCGACAAAGGAACCAGTTGACCGTTAAGGATCCTTCCAAGTTTGCCTATAACTTTGAGAGGGAAAACCGTGTATCTGAACGTAATGGTAGTCTAGGGACCTTTAGATTATAATTTGATCCTTGGGTGTGACTATATTTATATCATGGGAGCCATTGTCTCCTCACTCTTTCGAGTAATGTGTTTTCTACATGTAGGCTGAGGGGTCCAGCTCGTAGACCAACTTTCATTCCTTGGCTCACACATAGATTAATAGTCAAATGCCATCCCTAACTAGTCTTTTCATGCAAAGAATGTCTCATCAATCTCTAGTCCGTCCACTTGAAGAACCCGATTAATTAGATGGCCATGACTAAAACCCAGGGGGCATGCACCCTGGTTTGCTTCGGCAAGGAAACTTTGGGTATAGGGTAGGTTTCCGTGAAGGATATATGACTAGTTTGACACCGGTCCATTTAGGAAGATGGGATTAGACCGGAATAAGATTCCCTCATCAAGGTTAGGTGGTTGGAGCTAGAATCACTTTTTTCCAAATGGACTAAGCCGGGAAGTGTTTCTGTCTGCTACGCGGATGGAAACTATATTGCAAATGTGAGAACTTCTATATAGTAGCCCGAAAACTCTATTTCACTATACCGGGGGGCATTCAAACCTTTCTGCATGCAAGTGAAGAGAAACCATTTATTTTCTTAGTTTGTAGATTCTCAACCCTTTAAACTCGTAGGATTGGTCATTCCTAGCTTACATAAAGAAAGGATACGAAGAAAAGATTGGAAAGGTGCAAGCTCCACAAAAATGGAATCTATTGATGAGACGTCCTTATCATGCAACTAGCATGAGCAGTTTTTATGTGAAGTTCAATCTCGTTAAAAATTAAATCGAGCATGAAGAAGAGGACATGGTTGCTTTACATGATTCGGCACTTGGTTTGGCACCACCAACTGAGCCACGGATGCAGAGATGGGTTGACCTTATGGCCCGACATGCTGGTCAGCCACAGGTTTCTTTCTCTGATGCCTTCTTTGAGTGGTTCAACCATCAGGAGATGATTTATGCCGAGTGTCCATATGCTGGTATGGATTTCCGGGGTGACCCAAATTTGGTGCTGCCAGTTGGTGAGTAGTGGAGTGCTTTAGGTAAAAAAATTTATGATATCCCTGTTTATTTCTTTTATAATGTTCCTATGCTTTCTTTTATCAAGACTAATCAAAACTCATGTGCTCATGCAGATATTGGATTGGTGCGACCAACAATGCACTTGAGAGTACCAGCTAGCGTTCTAGCTGGAGAGGCTATAGGGAGGGTTGTCCTTCGCAACCTGGATGTGGTCGAGACTCTTGCAGAATTGCAGGATCAGATCGAAGGCCTCACTCTCAGTATCTCAGATGTGAGGACTGACGAGCTGCCTCTGAAATTATAGTGACATACTACTGGCATGCCACATCGATGGACTAGGCTTTTATGCATGATTGCACAAGCGATGACTTGTTATCACCAGCACCATTAAACTAGGGTGCCCCCTAGTAGTTTGAGTTTTTAGGTCATTTGACCGATTTTTTCCTAGACACATAACACTATGTATAAACAATTATATGTATATTTTTTATTTTCAGAGCTTCATTTTGGTTAAGTTACATGATCCTGATGAAAATTTTGATGAAATGATTTTCTTTTATAAATGTCGCAAATGTCTATCTAACACATAATTTTCCAATGAATCTGTTAATGTGTTTAAGTTTCTAGAAATATGTTGATATTGGATAGGATCGAACTGTCTTTCCAAAATCTTGACCCTTAGGAACATGCGATAGATAGTTGGATTCCATACAGAATAGATACCGGTGAGCTATAGAATGATGAGCTATGAGTCTAACCTGACAACAAGTCAACGTATGCCATTTGTGATGGCATCAGAGAGGAGCTCTATCAACGCGTTGTATTCAGCGATGTTGTTCATTGATTGGCCAATACATACCCCTCTGAAACTTACTAACTCGCCACTTGGATCAAAGATGGCCCAGGCCGGAGAAGATATGTTCCGCGAACTACAGCTTGCTCCGCCGGCATATCCAAGGAATGATTCCAATGGGTTTGACATCTATAACAAATGAAAAAGTGGATTACCTAACCAAAACGATTGCTCTTAGCGAACACAAAAATGTAACAAAAGCATAGGGGTTACTATACTGATTTAAGCATAGTAACGCTTAAGGTATAACCCGTTGCGGGGTTGCGCCAGTCGAATCCCATCATAATCCACTAAATCGTAGGCTCCTTTTCCCAATACACGCTTAACAATATAGGGGCCCATCCATAAATACTGGAACTTACTTGCTCCCAATTTATCAGATTCCTAGTCGTAAAGTAATACTAGGTCGCCTTCTGAGAAGACACGGGGTTTGACATTCTTGTCAAATTGCGCCTTGACTCATTTCTTATGTGCTTCATTAGCCAAGGCAGCATCAGGACGGGTATCATCTAGTTGGATTAATTCCAAGAAAAAGGGCTCCTCTTCTAAAGTTCCGGGGAGGAGATCGATTGCGAGTTTGAGGGATGAGATTTCACACTGAACTAGTAAGATTGCTTCCAAGCCATACACCATCTGAAAGGGTGTAAACCAGGTCGCATTCCTCACCGAAATCTGGTATGCCCATAAGGCTAAGTACAGGATCAGGTGCCAACTCCATTTGTGGACTCCAATCGTCCATTGCAAGATGCGCTTCAGGACTTTGTTGATTGCCTCAACTTGTCCATTAGTTTGCGGATAATACGGAGTAGAGCTATCGTGGGACAGTCCTAGTTTGGTAGCCAACTCAACCATCATGTGATTGTGAAAATGCGATCCATGATCTGTGACTATAGCTTGTGGAACACCGAATCTGGACACTACATGATTGAAAAAGAAAAGAGCAGCCATTTCGCCACTATTTTTTAATGTAGGCATTGCCTCGGCCCATTTTGTAAAATAGTCAATTGCGACTATGATATACCCATGCCCCCCGGCCGAGGTGGGGTTACAAGTCATGAAATCTATACCCCTTTTGGTGAATGGCCCAACAACGACTACTGGTTGCAGAGGTGCGGGTGGAATTCTGGTTTGGAATCAAGGATTTGACAAGCATGGCAACTTCTGACTATGGTTGTGCAATCCTTGAACATTGTTGGCCAGAAGTATCCTGCTCTTAAAATATTTTGTGTTGTAGCGTAGCCAACTTGATGCCCCCCACATGCACCTGAATGACAGTCATTCATGACATTTTCAGCCTCCTCATGGGTGAGGCACCTCCGCAGAACTGTATCGATACCACTACAGTAAAGTGTATCACCAACGATCATATAGTCTTTTGCTTGGTATCAAGTACGTCGCTACTATGAACGGAAGGTATTAGACCTATATGTTTGGGTCTGGAGATAGATGATTATATTTCCATACAACGAATCGCTTGAAGATATCAGAAACAAAGATTCATCCATGATTGTTGCATTGGATGTTGAATCGTTGGATGACGATGCGAGATCGCTACTAACTCCATGAAAAATATAGCTTTCTTTGATTAGGATTTCACGAATTCCAGATCAAACTCTTGCGAAATTTGGAATATTTTCCCCCCGGTAACTGTCGCGAAAAGATATAAGTCATGGGGTTGCACTCTGACAAAATGGTAGTTTTTTGAAAGAGGATGTAGTGTCGAAATCTCTGTATCGCTTGAACAGTTATGAGAGCCAGCTTTTCAACATAGGATTAGTTGGTTTCTCTATAATTTAAGTTTCAACTTAAATAATAAATAGGATGTTCAATTCCATTGTCTTCTTGAACTAAAACCATTGCTATGGTCGTATCTGCTTCTGCCAAATACATGTTAAAGTCTTTTTGATAATGAGGATCATACATTAATGATGCTTTTATTAGGGATTCCTTTAGAGCATCAAAATAAGCTTGCGCAACCTGATCCCAGATGAAGGGTACTTCTTTTTTCAACAAATGCATATAACCTTTAGCAAGTTTGGCATAATTTGGAATGAACCTCCTCAAAAAGTTTGCTTTCCCTTGGAGTTTCTGAATCTAAAGCAAGTTTGAAGGTGGAGGCAAATTAATGATTGCCTGAACTTTACACGAGTCGAGACGAATCCCATCCTTTGAGACTACAAAGCCAAGTAAATGACCAAATTCAACACAAAACATACATTTGCATGGATTGAGTCGTATCTTGTAGTGTCGGCAACGTAGAAATATCGCGGATGATCGGTCCGCTTTCACGAATGAGCTGGAAAATCGTCGAGATATGGTTGAATGATGTTTTTGATGTCACGGAAGGCATAATTCATTACCCTATGAAGGTTTCCCCTACATTCTTTAAACCAAAAGGTAGCTTGTGGCAAGCGAATGTGCCCCACGGACAAATAAATGCAGTCTTTGATTGGTCCTGTGGGTGAATATTTATTTGATTATACCTGGAAAATCCATCCATAAATGAAAATATTTCACATCCGGTGCATTCATCAATTTTCTGGTCAATGAAGGGTGTAGGTTAGTTGTCTTTTGGACAAGCTTGATTTACATCCCTATAATCGATGCACACTCTAATCGTTCCTTGCTTTTTAATTATGGGAACATTGTTCGATACCCAATCGGTTAGAGGAACTGGGTAAATGAAACCAGTATGGAGAAGTTTTTCAAATTTTGCCTTGATGGCAGTGGCTTTCTTGGGGTGCACCTGCCGATTATCGTATTGGTTTGACATATGGATACATCTTCATTTCGTGTTCAACTATTCTTGAGTCAATGCCTGGAATTTCTTCATATGACCATGCAAAGACATCTCTGAACTTACGAAAGAGAGCATAATATATTTCTAGTTCTGAAGGAGAACAACATTCTCTACAACATTTGATTTTGTCAAGATATTGATGGCGATAGTCTCTTCAATATTGGACAAGCTTCACTCGAAATCCACCGTATTTACAGTATTCGATAGGAAATCAAATACTGAAGGATGATCAAGGTCACTGGAACAATATTCCTTATAATCCAGAAGATGGGAACGATGGTGGTAATCTTCCCATTGTGCCCCATCAATCATCATTTACTGAACAATTCCTTCGTCTATAGAATGTACTTGCGACCAAGGATCTGAAGGGGTACCATATTCCTTAGACCTATCTATCCAAACACTTGATAAGCATTGATTTGGGTTCGCCTCCCATGCTGAAAACATGGATTGCTACAATATTTCTATTGGGCTTGGAGGCAAAACCTGGCGATGATCCATGCTAACATCGTGATTGGATATATTCTGAATGGAAGACACCATATTGTAGGTTCCCACCATGGCCACTTCCGCCAAATTGTTCAGAGGTGGTAGGGAAAAAGTACCCATCAATGTCGGGTCTTTTAGTAGGCCTACTCCAATATTTTTAAGCGAATGAGAGCTCCCGTGGATCATTGAAATGCTTCTCGTAACTTGTGAACTATTAGGGAGAAATGTTTGTGGGTCGATGATTTTAATTCCACCTTGGAAAGGAAATGCAATATTTCTAAAGTATGTCGACACAACAACGGCCATAGCATATATCCAAAGCCTTCCTAGTAGGATGTTGTAATCGAGGTTTCCGTCGATAACTTCAACATCAATTTCTACTTTCTTGCCCTGCAGTTCGACTTGCAAGTTACTTAAAATCCCGTATGGAGTGTATGTTCATCCATCAAATGCTTTCAATGTCATTGATGAATGTGACAAGGGTGGTGAGCCCAAAGTTTTCCAACAACCCATCGACATAATACATGTATATGCTCCGTCATCAATAATTGTTTGATGAATAGTTTTTTTGACGGCTTTCACTTGACTAAGCAAAGCAGGTTGAGCTAGTAGATGAGGGTCATATCCTTTATGATTAAAGGCCATAAGATTGGAATCCACTGGGTCAATCCCACCTATTGTTGATAATATAACCTGCTTTTGGGAGGGGCAATTTTGCAGTACCTTAAGTGTCGATATAGTGGACGGCGATTGGGCTAGGTCCTCTACTATATTATAATTCTGTGTTGCTCTGGCATGAGGATTAAATGTCGACTTGTGTACTACTCCCTTTGGCGGTTTTATCGTCAGCTCAGAAATGATGAGTGGCACAACTTCAGTCGAAGTTGTTGTCAAACTACTAGGTTGATCAGTAGCCTTGTTGTTTGACAGTTGTGGATTCCTGTAATCTTTATTCCTTGTTGATATCAAAGCATCATTTTTCTGTTTCAAAATGGAAAACATGAGCACTTGGGATGGGGAAGCATTGTCACTAGAAACCAGATTGGTTCCTGGATTTGGAAACGGATCAATCAATACCACTGAGGTTTTTGAATTCTTTAAGATTTTTCTAACCTCAGCTCTATGTGGACAGTCTTTCGTCCAATGATCCTCATCACATATAAAGCATGGATGATTTGGTTTACTTTCTCCAGAAGGGTTTGCAGAAGATTTTTCAGGAGATGACTCCCCTTATTTCTTCTTTTTCCCTTTCTTTTTCTTCTTCCCCCTAGTTGCTTCGGTTCTTTGCCTTTTTCAGTCGATGCGTCATTTACCTCTGAGGCAAGAAGTTCTTCATTTGCATTTTGACTAGAAAATGTACAAGCTTTTTTCAATGTCGCCTTTACGGTTTTCATGCTAGTCATACCTATCACACCATTTCCGGCATTAGATTCTTTGTTTGATTTAGGGGGAGGAGGAATGGAAAATTTTGGTCTAGGAGCATCAGGTATTTTGTCATAGAGCATGCCAAACGGAGTATAGATCAAGTCTAGATATTGCACATGAGCAATGACTTGCTCTTCAGTGACGATCCCTCCCTTTGCCACATCTTCTGTGATAGAAGGTAACAATGACTTAATAAACCATTCAGCTAATAGCTGATCAGGAACATATGTTTTTACCATTCTACGATGATGCCACCATTCATGGATATGATTAGATATGTGAGTGGTTGTCATCTGTTTGAAATTGGTAAGAAGCTTTGTTCCTATTTCGTACCTTATTGGTAACTGAAAATGGGTTAAAAAGGTCATGGCAAGGGTGCTGAAGTTATTAAATGAAGCTCTAGGCAATTCAATGTACCATTTTGTTGTTGGACCAGTTAACATTCGTTGAAAAAGGTGAAGCCTAATCGAATCATCATTGAGAGTGTTGGATGAACACCACAGATGAAAGGTCATCACTTGATTTGATGGGTCTTCATCTGGATTTCCATTAAATTTAGGAATATCTGATGGAAGTTTATGAGGAATCGTCAACCACCAAGGGGCATAAGCAATTGGATCATTTGTTAGCCGATTTAGATCTGGTAACTCTAAATTTGCCACGAAGGGCAACTATTGATTCAGGTTTAGCGAAGCATACCCAGGATAAGATGGTATTGCCTGAGCAGTGGGTCTTTGCATACCAGCATAATGCATTTGATGTTGATAACTTTGGTAAGGTTGATGAGCATAACCATTTTGATATGATTTTTGTTGACCGTTTGAATATACGGTTGCCCATTACTCACAAAGACTTGTTGCTTAGATCCTTGGTAAGCTTGTTGGAATTGCGATTGTGGATATTGCACCAACCATGGTTGTGAGACCATTTGCTGTTGTCCAATATTGGCCATTTGACCAAGATGAGGGGTAATAGTACTTGTTTGAACCTGGGTCGCTCCTGTTAGGGAGCCACTAATCGGTGATTGCAGCTGTGTCGTGGAGACAAGAGGTTGTTGTATTACGACCCGAGAGACTTGAGGTTGGCATACAATAGGCAACGCTTGTACTTGCGACACTGTCACAATGGCCAGTGTAGTGGGGATATTCGACACAGATAGGCTTTGTTGCATTTAGTATATAACTCTTGGTTGTTGAGGCAGTATTGGCACCCAACCGCTGGATGTAATTCCAACATGACCCGAATCCTGTTGCGAACTCCCATATGGTTGTTCTCCCGGAGGAAACAATGAAAGGGCATACTGCCCCCCATATTGTGGAAATCCAGTACTCAAAGGAATGATGGGCCTTTTGGGACCAAAATACCCAAATTGATACTGTTGCGAATGATCAATTTGTTGAGACTCAAGATAAGAGATTCTAGATATTATTCTGGACGAACAAATGGGAACAGACCATACTGTCGAAACAGTCCCTGGATGGACTCCATCTAGTAGTTGAGAGCTAGTTGGGACAGATGGTACACCAGCGAACATTGTTGGAGTAGCAGCAAGGGCTTCTGCTACTACTGTGTCAAATGATACAGTCCTAGATGTCGATAGTTGTTTAGACATATCTAGTCTATCCAAAATATTTCCTAGCGATTCTACAAGAACTTACAGGAGATTAACTTCTGATGAAGAAGGATATAGGGTGATCCCGGCTCCAAAATGCAATGGAGTACTGGATGGAGGATCCTCCACAATCTCTTCTATAGCAATCAATCCAGGTGAGAGAGGAAAACCGTCAGGTCCGTAAAATATTTCTGGTGCTGAAGGAGGTATAGACTCTGTAGTGGCAGTTGTTGGAGGGGTAACACCTTCCAAACTAGCTGTAGATGGACCTGATTTAGGAATAGAAGCATTTACCGTTACACTAGGATCAATTCTAATGTCCTCTTATGGTCGCAGAACTTCTTCTGTAAAGGCAGGGGTAACAGAGATGGTTGGAGTAACCAGAGTCCCTAAGGATGTTGGAACACAAGTTCCAAGCAAAACAAGGGACTTTGATCCGGTTAAACAAGTTCGCTTTGTCCGGAATAGTTTCGTTTCCAGAGTCAAAGATGCTTAACTCGTTAATATCCATGAACCATGGGGTTTCGATTGACTTTCTTCCATTATTGCAGATTTCTCGATCAACTCAAAATAAGGGAGAATATATTCTGAATTAAATGAATTTTAGACGCTTTGACACAACTTGCTTTTCCAATTTTTAGGAGTGGAGAAAAAGCTAAATATCACTCTAGTTGCCTTTGATTTTTAATGAGCCTGAAGTGACAAGTGCTCAGATGGAACTTTTCCTTTAAGGAATCTGAAAAGGAAGAAAGAGACTACTCTGCAAATCTAGGCAGAGGGATTACCAAACCAATTGCAAAACTGCAGAATACTTTTTATGGTACGGCAGTCAATCTTCCCAAATGTTATCTTCAGTGCATTGCGATTGATAAGGCGGTAAACACGACTTCCTAAGGATAAAGGATAAAGCCTGTTGTGGTCTCCCAATATATACTCGATGGTACGTGGGAGCATAAGTTAGTACAAGCACTTGTCGTATCAAAGAGGAGGAATCACCCAACCTACAATGAAAGCGATAGTTACCAGGCTTTACGACGCCGGAATACGTCTCTAGCCTAGACTTCTAAATGTTGTGCGTTAGGTTCCAAAGCATTTTTATGTTCATTGAATTTATTTTACAGTTGAACTTTCTTAAGAAGTTTGCCTTTCAGGTTCACCATGTGATGTAGATATACAATTCTTAAAATGAAATCTAAGATGATACACAATCGTTTAATCTTGTTTTTGCAATGAAAATCCTAGCTACTAAGGAAAGAGAAACGAGATTATTTCAACATAGAGCAAAGAGCACACGCTAGATGAATAGTCCTAAATAAAAATCAATAAGATGTCTAAATGCAAATGCACATGCATATATTTGTTTTTGCTTTCTTAATGTGTGAATGACAAAAAGAATGCTAAGTACAAATCTGAATCGTTTCAAGCGACAATACTAACGATTTTCTCTTCAAAAGACGAAAGGAATATAACGATGAAACTTTGCGATTTTGAATTGAAAACTGCTTTCAACACTTGAAAACTATTAATTCAAATCAAATACAAGAGTAACATTGTAATCAACCATCAAGAACAGTAGGATTCTTTTCCTTGACTGAAAACGACACTTGTGACACTTCCAAATCAAAATATGATAGTTTGATTACGCTACTTCTTTGTAAAGGAGAACCATAAATGGCGAACAATACATAAAAACATTTACAGTTCTTTGTACTATGGAGGTTGAATCATGCAAAGGAAGGGAGTTTCCATAGTGGTATACTGAGCACAGAGAGCAAAACTCTTGAATAAAGCTTAAGAGAGTGAGCCAAAAACCAAAATATGGGAGCAGAAGAGGTCTTATCTGATCATCACACCTGTAACACAGAGAAAGAGCAAGGCATCTCACCTACTACACACGGGAGGTGTGATGCATCCAGATTCCTAAGAGGAGAATGTGTGATGGTCTAGGGACAAGACTTCAACATGGTTCTTGGTCACAGTTTGCAGCTTAGTTCAAGGATTTAGGCCGAGATAATGATATTTAGTAAATGCAAATCACAGGGGCTGATCTAATGAGGCTAGCTGAGCCACCACCAGGGAAATTAGGATGTTTGCAAATCAATTGTTTAGTTTATAAACAAAACCCAGAAATAGACTGAAGCAACATTGAGCTACTTTTCACATGCATAGCAAATGCAGTTCGAAGGATAGCTGGCTTGACTTTAGGCTCTGTCTCTAAGTTTATAAAGCAAATAAATATAGGCAAGAAAATAAGCTATTCGCTCCCTAGTGGAGTCGCCATTTTGTTATCGGGAAATCTAGTGTCTATGTAGAGCTACTAGTCCCACTAAGACAGGCAGCTATCTTAGAAACAAACAGATTAAAGTTACTTTCGTTTTCCTTTACGAGAAGTAGATAGGAGAGGAGCAAAGAATACCAACCTCAATCTTTCGCTTGATTCCCTACTTATTCCTTCTCCCCTCTGACATATCTTTGTCGCTCTTCCCTTGACCACTCCACATTCAAAGAGTACCTGTAAAGTCAAAGCAGCATAATACCTTCAAAGTGCAGAGATCCACAATCATAAACAATATATGACTAGATATATATTGACCACACAAATGCATATATTATCAAACATACAAGAATGTGGAGGAAAACTTGAATAACTTTATTTATATAAAGATTAGAAGAGAGGATTACAACCCTTTGATTTGACCCAGCGTCATCCTCCCATCATGAAAGCCCTTCTTCACCTCATGAAAATATTATATCACCCAACACTATGATATTCCACTAAGGAACTAACAGCACTTCCTTACAAGATGTAAAGTTCCAGTTTATGGATCTCTAGGATGCGGGATGCATATATAGATGATTTCAGGGGGTGAGTCATCTTCTGGGATTTTGATTAGTGTCCTCTCTCTTATAGTTCTTGATTCCACTTAGAGATTGATGATCTCTTACTCATCCCTGGGAGAATTCAGAGAGGCAAGTGTCACAGGAGAAGTTTTTGGAAGATGCCATGATCATCCACCTTGCAAACTATCTCTACCATTTGTCTACTCTCACCCATCGCACCCTACAGAAGGGATTTCTAGTATGCATCGCACTTTTTTCACAGAGCAGGTGAAATGAATCACACCCTTAGCACTGAGCAACCTGTATGGTCCATTTTTGACCAGTTCTGAGTAGTTTTCTGTGGAGAACTTCTAGGAGATGATGTAATCCACTGACCTTGTTCCTTTAAGGCATGAAACAACACTTTTAGGGACTCATAAGCCCTTGGTTTATGGACATATGTGATTGGGGTTGCAGTGCCAAAATATGTCTATAACAGTTGCCCCCTAAAGCATGAGGTCGAAAATCTTTGATGTCGGGTGAAATGCTTTATCATGAGGATCCGAGGTTTTTTGAACTGGAAGGCGACCTATAATAAGAGACAATACAATACATTATCTTCATAACATTTTCATGATCTAGCTAAGGCAGGCATTCCCATGATCAGCTTTATAAATTCATTTTCATGTACATAGGATAGACAACCGTCTATGTGGCAGACTGATGATTTTGATAGAGCCATCATCCTTTGATTCAGATTATCATCTATGCAAAAATGATGTACATTTGATGTCTTTATTTTCCTGAATATATGACAGTCTGGATGGATGAAACTACATCTGAGGTCTTCAAACTTGTCCAATCTTTTCTCGAAGTACAAGTCGATCCATGTGAAAAATGTTCTGGAGTCGAACATGGAAAGACATCTCCTGATTACCAGCCAATGATGTAAGCTTTCAACAGGAGCGAGAGGAATCACCGATAATGATGATGACCCTCAAGGTACTATAGTACAATTCGCATGGTGTGAAAACGGGACTTGGCATCGAACACCACATAAAATCTTTCAGTCGAAGGCCATTGATGTAAACCTGTCACTGGAAGTGAGAAAATTCCTATTGAGGCATGCAAGCTTCAAAGTACTGAAAGGGTTGTCCCTAGGTTGACTTCTTGGATAATGAGCTATCATCGACAAGAAGTAACCCATCGTAGGAGGGCCTTAATGAATCCCACAGCTACGACACAGAATGGAGCAAATGATTTTGTGGATGTGAAAAAGATTTGATGATACAGGGTTCAGGGTGGCGGTCACGAAAGAATGAAGTGTGAAGGTATTGTAGCGGGTGAGACACAAGATGGGTTTGTGAATTCTCTGATCAACTTCTCTTGAACTTATCGACGACACTGAAATGGATTGGTAGTGTTAACCCCAAACATGGATGGTAAGATGGACCAATGGTAGTATGACCGGTGAACGGAATAACCCAACTCGACTCAATCATGGTGATGGAGTGAAAGTGTCATGTTCAAGAGTGACTCGCTACCGATAAAGTTTCTTCAAGTTTTCTTCCCAATTTTCCCCAGTCATTGCTAACCAGTACCTCTTTATTTTTAGCAATATTGAGGAGGATAACATATGTTTTTTCTATAATTTTCCCTTCAACAAACCCGTCGCAATGTTTTAACGAGCCTAGCAACAGTGAAACTCGTTCTTGTCTCTATGGAGAAGTTTATCGCTATTGGTTTTAACGAGTTTAACGACAAAGATAACTCAGACCTTTTTCAATTTTAGAGAGTCTAAAAAGGGATGGAAAGGAAACTCCAGTGATCCTTTTTCGTCATATAATCCCTTAAGTCCTAAAAAGTATAAAATAATATGAAAGGGATGAATTTTCGATAGTTTTAACGAGCCGAACAAAACAAGCGCTCAATATTTTTGTGTAATAATCCCTCAGGTCCAAAAATATTAAAATCTAGAGGAGGGATAGCACTTCTGACAGCTTTAACGAGTTTTAGAGGCCAATTTCTCGACAATCTTTTCATTTTTTACGAGTTAGATGAAAAGAGCTTAAAGGAGACTCATTTTGAGGAACGAGTGATATTTTCGGGTAGCTAATAATTCCAGGTAAGGCTTGGAATTTTCCAATCACAGTTGTGTCACAAGGATGGCTAACAGAATCACTCATCGCAGTTGTTCCTCAAAAGGGTAAACAATCAAATGGAGGCGTATGATCGGCTAAAACAGAGTGGAGGTGATGGTAAGAACACGACCAAGGCTCAGAAGCTAATGATAATGCATTCACAATGGTTATTTACTGGAGGTTGGTTCATTTTTTAATGAGCTTAAACTCTGGGGGAACATTTTCTCATTGCTTAGGTTTAATTTTTAACGAGATTGAACTTCACATAAAAATTACTTGTGATAATGGTCTTTGATATTCGACCCATTGTTAACACTATGTTCTTTTGACGGTCATACTACCTGTTCAATTGATCCATCAAACTGATTTGAAATGAGAATACATGCTTGAAAAATGAGTTAAAACACTAATACCCTACTTGAATTACGTGAAAAGTAACTTAAAATTAGTTTTTTACCCCTCATTTTACCATTTCATTTGAGCTTGAGATTGTTGGAGTTTTGGAGGTGTCTTCCCCCTTGATTTTCACTAGCTGATTCCAAGAGATTCTGTGGACAATTCTTAGCACCGTCTGGACCATGTAGGAGCTAAACCTGTGCTCTTTAGTTGCATTCTTTCCTCTTTGAATTTTGAGCATGTTTCCCTACTTTTCTGAGCCTCTGGGGTTTGAACAATTAGTTCTGCCCCCATCGCACCCTGTGTATATCGAAAGGTTCGATGCATACTGGGCTAGCCATTGGATAGTGAGTATGCATCGCTCCCAGTACATAGCTGGGGTGCAATGGGCGCAAGGAGGGAAACTTGTGCACTGTTTTTTCATGGAAATTTTGCCTGTTTTTTGCCAAATCAGGATCCTGACTCTTCTTTTGTTTGTTTTCAAAGATAATTCAGAGAAAAATGGTTGTTACATGGCTAGAACATGAGCATGAAGAAGAGGACATGGTTTCTTTACATGATCCGGGTACGGTAACTGCATTGCGGAACTGTGGTTTGCTCAAGTTCTTTCGCATCTCTAGTATGAGACAACAAACAAACTTGTTGCAATATTTCCTTGATGCATGGGATCCTACCAACCAAGTGTTCCAAATCAGAGGCAAATCCATCCCCTTGATTTTCGTGGACATCTACTTTTTGACTAGTTTATCGAGGCATGGTTCCCCTCTCTCACTATCAAGTTCCGCCCTGGGGGCGAATCCGTGAGGGATTATATTTGCTGATACTGTAGAGAAGGATCTCAACCAAGCAGGGACGGCAAGATCAACATCCGAAATGTCACTGACTAGTCCTTGAGGACCATCTTGTTTACCTTTGCTAGACTAGCTGGTAGTGCGACTCTTACTTGGCCAATAGGTCCTATATGCAGTATGCCTTATAATGCCTTGAACTGAAACTATTCAACTGGTGTGATGCAGTACTTCTAGTGATAAAAGAACAACTTACCAAGGTGAAAAACGGACGATCTAAGAACTTTGCTTGTGGTTCCATTTTGACCACTTTTGCCTTGGAGAAGATCCCACTAATGCAGCCACAGTACATTTCACTTGGTTTGGCACCACCAACTGAGCCACGGATGCAGAGATGGGTTGAGCTTACGGCCTGACACGCTAGTCAGCCACGGGTTTCTTTCTTTGATGCCTTCTTTGAGTGGTTCAACTGTCAGGAGATGGTTTATGCCGAGTGTCCGTATGCTAGTATGGATTTCCAGGGTGACCCAGATTTGGTGCTGCCTACTGGTGAGTAGTGGAGTGCTTTAGGTAAAATTTCTGACCATATCCCTGTTTATTAATTTTATAATGTTCCTATGCCTTATTTTATCAAGACTAATTAGAACTCATGTGCTCATGCAGATATCGGACCGGTGTGACCAACAATGCACCTAAGAGCACCAGTTGTCGTTCTAGCAGGAGAGGCTGTAGGGAGGGCTGCCCTTCGCGACCTGGAAGTGGCTGAGACTCTTGTAGCATTTCAGGATCAGATCGAAGGCCTCACTCTCAGTATCCCAAATGTGAGGACTGACAAGCTGCCTCTAAGATTACAGTGACATACTACTGGCGTGCCACATCAATGGACTAGGATTTTACGCATGATTGCACAGGCGGTGACTTGTTATCACCAGCGCCATTAGACTAGGGTGCCCCCTAGTATTTTGAGTTTTTGTGTCATTTTGACCGATTTTTTCCTGAACACAGAACACTATGTATAAACAGTTTTATGTATATTTTTTGTTTTCGGAGCTTCATTTTGGTTAAGTTACATGATCCTGATGCAAATATTGATGAAATGCTTTTCTTTTATAAATGTCGCAAATGTCTATCTAACACATAATTTGCCACTGAATCTGTTAATGTGTTTCGGTTTCTAAAATATGTTGATATTGGATAGAATTGAACTATCTTTCCAAAATCTTGACCCTTAGGAACATGCGATAGATAGCTGGATTCCGTATAGAATAGATACCGGTAAGCTGTAGAATGACGAGCTATGAGTCTAGCCTGACAACAAGTCGCCATATGCCATTTGCGATGGCATCAGAGAGGAGCTCTATCAACATGTTGTATTCAGCGATGTTGTTCATTGATCAGCTAAGAAATACCCCTTTGAAACTTACTAACTCGCTGTTTGGATCAAATATGGCCCAGGTCGTAGAAGATAGGTTCCGCAAACTATGGCTTGCTCCGTTGGCATATCCAACGAATGATTCCAATGGGTTAGACATCTGTAACAAATGCAAAAGTGGATTACCTAACCAAAACGATTGCTCTTAGTGAAAAGAAAAATGTAACAAAAGCATAGGGGTTACTATACTTAGTTAAGCATAGTAACGCTTAAGGTACAACCCGTTGTGGGGTTGTGCCAGTGGAATCCCACCATAATCCACTAACTCATAGGCTCCTTTTTCTAATACACGCTTAACAATATAGGGGCCCATCCATAAAGACTCGAACTTACCTGCTCCCAATTTATCGTATTCCTCGTCGTAAAGTAAGACTAGGTCACCTTCTGAGAAGACACGGGGTTTGACATTCTTGTCAAACTATGCCTTCACTCATTTCTTATGCGCTTCGTTGGCCAAGGCAGCATCGCAACGAGTTTCATCCAGTTGGATTAATTCCAAGAAATGAGCCTCCTCTTCTAAAGTTCCGGGGAGGAGATCGATTGCGAGTTTGAGGGACGAGATTTCACACTGAACTGGTAAGATTTCTTCCAAGCCATACACCAGCAGAAAGGGTGTAAACCTGGTCGCATTCCTCACCAATGTCCAGTATGCCCATAAGGCTTAGTACAGGATTAGGTTCCAACTCCATTTATGGACTCCAATCATCCATTGCAACATGCACTTCAGGACTTTGTTGATTGCCTCAACTTGTCCATTAGTTTGCAGATAATACAGAGTAGAGTTGTCATGGGACAATCCTAATTTGGCATCCATCTCAACCATAATGTGATTGCAAAAATGTGATCCATGATCTATGACTATAGCTTGTGGAACACTGAATCTGGAGACTAGATGATTGAAAAAGAGAAGGGCACCCATTTCACCATTGTTGTTTAATGTAGGCATCACCTCAGCCCATTTCGTAAAATAGTCAACTGCGACTATGATATACCCATGCCCCCGGCTGATGTGGGGTTACAAGTCATTAAATCTATGCCCCATTTGGAGAATGGCCCAACAGTGACTACTAGCTGCAGAGGTGCAGGTGAAATTCTGGTTTTGCGATCGAAGATTTGACAAGAATGGCATCTTCTGGCTACAGTTATGCAATCCTTGAACATTTTTGGCTAGAAATACCCTACTCATAAAATCTTTTGTTCTATAGCGTAGCTAGATTGAAGCCCCCCACACACGCCTGAATGACAGTCATTGAGGACTTTTTCGGCCTCCTCATGGGCAAGGCACCTCCGCAAAACTATATCGATACCATGATGGTAAAGTGTATCACCGACGATCATGTAGTCTTTTGGTTGGTATCGAGTATGTCACTGCTCTGAATTGGAGGTATTAGACCTATATGTTTGGATCTGGAGATAGATGATTTGGATTTTACAAGTTCCAGATCAAACTCCTGCAAAATTGCTATCCAGTTGGAATATTTTCCCTCTAGTAATTATCACAACAAGATATAAGTCATGGGGTTGCAATCTAACAAAATGGTAGTTTTTCGAAAGAGGATATAGTGTCGAAATCTATGTAACACTTGAACAACTGTGAGAGCTAGCTTTTCAACATAGGAGTACTTGGTTTTTGTATAATTTAAGTTTCAACTTAAATAATAAATGGGATGTTCAATTCCATTGTCTTCTTGAACTCAAACCATTGCTATCGTCGTATCTACTGCAACCAGATACATGTTAAAGTCTTTTTGATAATCAGGAGCATACATTAATGATGCTTTTATTAGGGATTCCTTTAGAGCATCAAAGGAAGCTTGCGGAACCTGATCCCAGATGAAGGGTACTTCTCTTTTCAACCGACGTGTATAACCTTTAGCAAGTTCAGCATAATTTGGAATGAACCTTCTTAGAAAATTTGCTTTCCCTTGGAGTTTTTGAATCTCAATCAAGTTTGAAGGTGGAGGCAAATCAATGATTGCCTGAACCTTACACGGGTTGAGACGAATCCCGTCCTTTGAGACTACAAAGCCAAGTAAACGACTTGAACCAACACAAAAAACACATTTGTGTGGATTGAGTCATATCTAGTAGTGTCGGAAACATAGAAATATCTCTCTCAAATGTCGCGGATGATCGGTCCACTTTCGTGAATAAGCTGCAAGATTGTCGAGATATGGTTGAACGATGTTTTTGGTGTCATGGAAGGCATATTTCATTGCCCTCTAAAAGGTTGTCCCTGCATTATTTAAACCAAAAGGTAGCTTGTGGTAAGCGAATGTACCCCACAGACAAATAAATGCAATCTTTGACTAGTCCTGTGGGTGGATATTTATTTGATTATACCCAAAAAATCCATCCATAGATGAAAAGATTTCACATCTGGTGCTTTCATCAATTATCTGATCAATGAAGGGTGTAGGGCAGTTTTCTTTTGGAAAATCTTGATTTACATCCCTATAATGGACACACACTCTAATTTTTCCTTGCTTTTTCATTACGGGAAAAACGTTCGATACCCAATTGGTCAGAGGAACTGGGTAAATGAAACCAACATGGAGAAGTTTTTCAACTTCTGCCTTGATGGTAGCGGCTTTCTTGGGGTACCCCTGCCGAAGCCATTATCGTACTGGTTTGACATTTGGATACATATCAATTTTGTTTTCAACTATACTCAAGTCAATGCCTAGCATTTCTTCATATGACCATGCAAAGACATCTTTGAACTCGTGAAAGAGAGCGTAATATATTTATAGTTCTGATGGAGAACAAGATTTTCCGACATGAATATTCTCTACAACATTTGGTTTGGTTGAGATATTGATGGCAATAGTCTCTTCAATATTGGACAAGTTTCACTCGGAATCCACCATATTTACAGTATTCGATAGGAAATCAAATACTAAAGGATGATCAAGGTCACTAGAACAATCTTCCTTATAATCCGGAAGATGGTAACGATGGTAGTAATCTTCCCATGGTGCCCCGTCAATCATCATTGACTGAACAATTCCTTCATCTATAAAATGTACATGTGACCAAGGATCTGAAGGGGTACCATATTCCTTAGACCTATATATCCAAATGCTTGATGAGCATTGATTTGGGTTCGCTTCCAATGCCAAAAACATTGATTGCTACAATATTTTTATTGGGTTTGGAGGCAAAACCTGGCGATGATCCATGCTAACATCATGATCGGATATCTTCTGAATGGAAGACACCATATTGCAAGTTCCCACCATGGCCACTTCTGTCTGATCATTTGGAGGTGGTAGGGCAAAAGTACCCATCAATGTCGGTTCTTTTAGTAGACCTACTCTAATATTTTTAAGCGAATGAAAGCTCCCGTGGATCATTGGAATGCTTCCCGTAACTTGTGAACTGTTGGGGAGAAACGTTTGTTGGTCGATGATTGTAATTCCTCCTTGGAAAGGAAATGCAATCTTTCTGAAGTATCTCGACACAACAGCGGCCATAGCATATATCCAGGGCCTTCCCAGTAGGATGCTATAATCGAGGTTTCTGTTGATAACTTCAACATTAATTTCTATTTTCTTGCCCCCTAGTTCGACTTGCAAGTTGCTTAAAATCCTGTATGGAGTGTATGTTCATCCAACAAATTCTTTCAACGGCATTGACGAATGCGACAAGGGTGGTGAGCCCAAAGTTTTCCAGCAACTCATCGACATAATACATGTAGATGCTCCCTCATCAATAATCGTTCGATGAATAGTTTTGTTGAGGGCTTTCACTTGAATAAGGAAAGAAAGTTGAGTTGGTAGCTGAGGGTCATATCCTTTATGATTAAAGGCTACAAGATTGGAATCCACTGGGTCAATCCCACCTATTGTTGATAATAGAGCCTGCTTTTGGGAGGGGAAATTTTGCAGTACCTCAAGTGTCGACATAGCGGACAGCGATTGGGATAGGTCCTCTACTATATTATAATTTTGTGCTTCTCTCGCATGAGGATTAAATGTTGGCTTGTGTACTACTCCCTTTGGTGGTTTTATCGTCAGCTCAGGAATGATGGGTGGCACAACTTCAGTCGAAGTTGTTGTCGAACTACTAGGTTGATCAGTAGCCTTGTCATTCGACCGCTGTGGATTCCCGTAATATTTATTCCTTGTTGATATGAAAGCATCATTTTGTTGTTTTGAAATGGACAACATGAGCACTTGGGAGTGAATAGCTTGTTTGCTTTATAAACTTACAAACGGAGCCTGAAGTCAAGCCAGCTAGCCTTCGAACTACATTTTCTATGCAAGTGAAAATTAGATCAATGTTGTTTCATTCTATGTCCAGGTTTTGTTTATAAACTGAAAAATATATTTGAAAACATCTTAATTGCCCTGGTGGTGGCTCAAGTAGCCTCATTAGATCAGCTCCTGTGATTTTCATTTACTAACTATCATTAGCTTGACCTAAATCCCTTAACTAAGCTACAAAATATGACCAAGAACCAAGTTGAAGTCTCGTCCCTGGACCATTGCACCTTTTTCTCTTGGGAATCTAGATGCATCGCACCTACCGTGTGCAGTAGGTGAGATGCATTGCTCTTTCTCTGTGTTACAGGTGTGATGATCAGATAAGACCTCTTCTGCTCCTAGATTTTGGTTTTTTGCTCACTCTCTTCAGCTTTATTCAGGAGTTTTGCTATCTATGATCAGTATACCACTATGGAAACTCCCTTCCTTTGCATGATTCAGCCTCCATAGTACAAAGAACTGTAAATGTTTTTATGTATTATTTCCCATTTACGGTTCTCCTTTACAAAGAAGTAGCGTAATCAAATTGTCGTCTTTTGATTTGGAAGTGTCACAAGTGTCATTTTCAGTCAAAGAAAAGAATCCTACTATTCTTGATGGTCGATTACACTATTACTCTTGTATTTGATTTGAATTAATATTTTTTCAAGTGTCAAAAGCAGTTTTCAATTCAAAATCGCAAAGTGTCGTCATTATCTTCCTTTCGTCTTTTGAAGAGAAAATCGTTAGTATTGTTGCTTGAAATGATTCAGATTTGTACTTAGCATTCATTTTTTCATTCACACATTAAGAAAGCAAAAACAAATACATGCATGTGCATTTGCATTTAGACAGCTTGTTGATTTTGATTTAGGACAGTGCATCTAGTGTGCTCTCTCTGCTCTATGTTGAAAGAATCTCATTTCTCTTTCCTTAGTAGCTAGGATTTTCATTACAAAAAGAAGATTAAGCGATTGTTTATCATCTTAGATTTCATTTAGGAATTGTATATCTACATCACGTGGTGAACTTGAAAAGAAAACTCCTTAAGAAAGATCAACTGTAAAATAAATTCAATGAACATAAAAATGCTTTGGAACCTAACGCATAACATTTAGAAGTCTAGCCTAGAGACGTATTCTGGTATCGTAAAGCCTGGTAACTATCGCTTTCATCCTAGGTTGGGTGATTCCTCCTCTTTGAGATGACATGTACCAGTACGGACTTGTGCTCCCACGTACTATCGAGTATATATTGGGAGACCACAATAGGCTATATCCTTTATCCTTAGGAAGCCATGTCTGCTGCCCTATCGATCGCAATGCATTGAACACAACATTCGAGAAGATTGACTGCCATACCATAAAAAGTATTTTGTAGTTTTGCGATTGGTTTGGAAATCCCTCTGTCTAGATTTCCAGAGTAGTCTCTTTCATTTCTTTTCAGACTCCTTAAAGGAAAAGGTCCATCTGAGCACTTGTCACTTCAGGCTCATTAAAAATTGAAGGTGACTAAAGTCATCTTTAGCTTTTTCTAGACTCTTTAAAATTAAAAAAGCAAGTTGTGTCAAAGCTTCTAAAATTTATTTTAATCGGAATAACGTCAATGTTCCCTTGTTGGTCTTAGGTTGAGAAAAATGGAGTCCACCAACCAAGGATTTCCCCTTGTGGGAAATCCTAGTCCTTTCTCCTCTTGGGGAGATGTTGGTAAACCTCATATGGCCACATTGTCCCTCCCAGGACTGACAATCGGCTTGCCAATATGGCTCTTGTCGACCTCTATCATTCGAACCACCATGATTCCTGAGCAATCAAGTTAGCAACTAGATGATACTAGAGTTACCCTCCAACCTTCTTCTTCGCTTGTTTCTCCCTCCCCTCCTTCATCTTTGCTTAGTAAAGCTGGTAAAGCTAAAGACCAAGTAATCGGGAAGAATAAGAAAGGGAAAGAGAAAGAGAAGAAGAAGAAGGAGCCAAAGGTGAAAAGGGGCAACCGTGCATCGTCTAGCGAAAATCCACACACTGCACTATCCAAGCCTAAATCTCCATGTGTCATTTGCAAGGGAGACCACTATCATCAAGATTGTCCTTACATCCCTCAGATCTTAAGGGCCTGGTCTCCTCGTTTACATAATCTCGTGTCATCAACCTCTAACGATCATGTTGAGAGTACACCGTTAACTACTGAAAATGAAGTCTCAGGACAGAAAGGAAAATGTAAATTTCCTTGCAAACTATGTGAAGGAAATCATGCTGTCCACCGTTGTCCCTTCCTAGAAGAAGCTAAAAGAGTCTTGGATAACCATCCAGATTCACCGCTACGGCTTCCTCCTAAGTACAAGATACTCTTGCCAGGTCCATCGCTAGTTTAAAATCCAACTGACACAAATTTGTGGTCGTTTGAAGCATCTATCATTGAATATAAACCCTCTGAATGCATACCAGATGAAATTCCAAAGGTTGAGGTGGCAGTCAACTCGGTCTTGTCTTCGGAAGGTCCATCTTCAGATGATATAGTCACCGAAGAGAATGAGAACGAGACCGTTCAAATTCTTTTCGTAAACACAAACTCCAATGAACATGGGTACAATCTACTCGTTCCTTTACCGCACGAAGGAAGTTCGTCAGGGTCATATCCGACTGTTTATTCGGTCCCACCTCCGAGCAACCTAGTCATTTCCTTCGATGGGAATCTACTACGAAAACCTAGTTTACTGTCTAATGTACCATTCTTAATCATTGTACAAGCTTACAGAATGGTCATGTTTAATACCATCATAGATGAGGGGGCTTTTGTGAGTATCCTTTCCTCAACTGCTTGGAAAGTGCTTGGTTCGCCATCGCTTCTTCCTGAGATGCGAAATCTAACAGGCTTCGACAAAGGAACCAGTCGACCGTTAGGGATCCTTCCAAGTATACCTATAACTTTGAGAGGGAAAACCATGTATATAAACATAATGGTAGTCCAAGGACCTTTAGCTCATAATTTTCTCCTTGGGCGTGACTATATTTATAGCATGGGAGCCATTGTCTCCTCACTCTTTCGAGTAATGTGTTTTCCACATGAAGGTTGAGAAATCCATCTCGTAGACCAGCTTTCATTCCCCAACTCACACATAGCTAATAGTCAAATTCCATCCCTAACTGGTCTTTTCTCACAAATAATGTCTCATCAATCTCTAGTCCATCCACCTGAAGAAGGCGAGTAATTCGGTGGTCATGACTGAAACCCAGGGGACATGAACCCTGGTCTGCTTCGGCAGGATAACTTTGGGTATAGGGTAGGTTTTTTCAAAGGATATATGAATAGTCTGACACCCGTCTATTTAGGAAGATGGTATTAGACTGGAATAAGATTCCCTCGTCAAGGTTAGGTCGTTGGAGCTAGAATCACCTTTGTCCAAATGGACTAAGCCGCGAAGTGTTTCTCTCTGCTACATGGATGGAAACTATCTTGTAAATGTGAGAAATTCTATATGGTAGCCTAGAAACTCTATTTCACTATACCTGGTGGCATGCAAACCTTTTTGCATGCAAGTGAAGAGCGACCAATTATTTTCTTAGTTTGTAGATTCTCAACCCTTTAAACTCGTAGGATTGGTCGTTCCTAGCTTACATAAAGAAAGGATATGGAGCAAAGCTTGGAATGGTGCAAGCTACACAAAAGTGGAATCTATCGATGAGACATCCTTATCATGAGACTAGCATGAGCAGTTTTTATGTGAAGTTCAAGCTCGTTAAAAATTAAACCTAAGAAATGAGAAAATGTTACCCTAGAGTTTAAGTTCACTAAAAAAGGAACCAACCTCCGGTAAATAACCATTGTGAATGCATTATCATCAACTTCTGAGCCTCGGTCATATTCTTACCATCACCTCCACTCTATTTTAGATGATCAAACTCCTCCATTTGATTGTTTATCCTTTTGAGGAATAGCTGCGATGAGTGATTCTGTTAGCCATCCTTGTGACACTGCCGTGATTGGAAAATTCCAAGCCTTACCTGGAATTAGCAGCTACCCGAAAATATCACTCGTTCCTCAAAAACAAGTCTCCTTTAAGCTCTTTTCATCTGACTCATAAAAAATGAAAATATTGTCGAGCAATTGGCCTCTCCAGCTCGTTAAAGCTATCAAAAGTGTTATCCCTCCTCTAGATTTTAATCTTTTTGGACCTGAGGGATTATTACACAAAAATATCGAGTGCTTGTTTTGTTCGGCTCATTAAAACTATCGAAAATTCATCCCTTTCACATTATTTTATACTTTTTTAGACTTAAGGGATTATATGATGAAAAAGGATCACTGGAATTTCCTTTCCGTCCCTTTTCAGACTCTCTAAAACTAAAAAAGGGTCGAGCTATCTTTGTCGTTAAACTTGTTAAAACCAATAGCGACAAACTTGTCCACAGAGACAAGAACGAGTTTCACTGTCGCTAGGCTCGTTAAAACATAGTGATGGGTTTGCGTGAAGGGAAAATAATAGAACAAGCATATGTTATCCTCCTCAAGCTTGCTAAAAATAAAGAGGTATTGGTCAACAATGACTGGGGAAAATTGAGTCAGGTTGGGTTATTCCATTCACCGGTCATACTACCATTGGTCCATCATACCATCCATCTTTGGGATTAACACTACCAATCCATCTAAGTGTCACCGATATGTTCAAGAGAAGTCAATAAGAGAATTTACCAACCCAGCTTGTGTCTCACTCGCTGCAATACCTTCATGTTTCATTCTTTCATGACCACCACCCTGAACCCTATATCATCAGATCATTTTCACCTCTACAAAATCATTTGCTCCGTTCTGTGTCGTAGATGTGGGACTCATTAAGGCTGTCCTACGACGGGTTACTTCTTGTCGATGATAGCTCATTATCTAAGAAGTCAACCTAGGAACAACCCTTTCAGTACTTTGAAGCTTGCATGCCTCAATGGCAAGTTTCTCATTTCCGGCAACAAGTTTACATCAATGGCCTTCGACCGAAATATTTTGTGTGGTGTTTGACGCCAAGTCCCATTTTCACACCATGCAAACTGTACTCTAGTACCTTCAGGGTCATCATCATTATCGATGATTCCTCTCGCACCTGTTAACAGCTTACATCATTGGCTGGTAATCAGGTGATGTCTTTCTATGTTCAACTCCAGACCATTTTTCACATGGATCGACTTGTACTATGGATGAAGATTGGACAATTTTGAAGACCTCGGATCTAGTTTCATCCATCCAGGCTGCGATATATTCAATAAAATAAATACATCAAATGTACATCATTGCTACACATATGATCATCCGAATCAAAGAATGATGGGTCTATCAGAATCATCAGTCTACCACACAGACAGTTGTCTGTCCTATGTGCATGAAAATGAATTTATAAAGTTGAGCATGGGAATGCCTGCCTCAGCTAGATCATGAATTATGCCTTCCATGACATCAAAAACATCATTCAACCATATCTTGATGATCTTCCATCTCATTCACGAAAGTGGATTGATCATCCGCGGCATTTGAGAGCGATATTTCTACGTTGCCGACACTACAAGATACGACTCAATCCACACAAATGTGTGTTTTATGTCGGTTCTAGTCATTTACTTGGCTTTGTAGTCTCAAAGGATGGGATTCATCTCGACCAGTGTAAGGTTCAGGAAATCATTGATTTGTCACCAACTTCAAAATTGCTTCAAATTCAGAAACTCCAAGGGAAAGCAAATTTTCTGAGGTTCATTCCAAATTATGCCAAACTTTCTAAAGGTTATACGTGTCTGTTGAAAAAATAAGTACCCTTCGTCTAGGATCAGGTTGCACAAGCTTCCTTTGATGCTCTAAAGGAATCCCTAATAAAAGCATCATTAATGTATGCTCCTCATTATCAAAAAGACTTTAACATGTATCTCGCTACAGCAGATACGACCATAGCAATGGTTTTAGTTCAAGAAGAAAATGGAATTGAACATCCTATTTATTATTCAATTCGAAACTTAAATGAAACAGAAACCAAGTACTCCTATGTTGAAAAGCTGTCTCTCGCAGCTGTTCAAGCAATACAGAGATTTCGACACTACATCCTCTTTCGAAAAACTACCATTTTGTCAGACTGCAACCCCATGACTTATATCTTGTCGCGACAATTACTGGGGGGAAAATATTCCAAATGGATAGCAATTTTGCAAGAGTTTGATCTAGAATTTGTAAAATCCAAATCAAAGAAAGCTTTGGTTTTCACAGAGTTACTATGCAATCAACCATCGTCATCTAATGATTCAACATCCAATGCAACAATCGTGGATGAATCTTTGTTTCTGATATCTTCAAGCAATCCATGGTATGGAGATATAATCATATATCTCCAAACCCAAACATATAGGTCTAACGCCTCCCATTCAGAGCAGCGACATACTCGATACAAAGCAAAAGACTACATGATCGTCGGTGATACACTTTACCGTCGTGGTATCGATATAGTTCTGCAGAGGTGCCTCACCCATGAGGAGGATGAAAAAGTCCTGAATGACTATCATTTAGGTGCGTGTGGGGAGCATCAATCTTTCTATGCTACAACAAAAAATATTTTACGAGCAGGGTACTTTTGGCCAACAATGTTCAAGGATTGCATAACCACAGTCAGAAGTTGCCATGCTTGTTAAATCTTCGATCGCAAAACTAGAATTCCACCCGCACCTCTATAGCGAGTAGTCGTTGTTGGGCCATTCACCAAATGGGGAATAGATTTCATGACTTGTAACCCCACCTCAGCCGGGGGGCATGGGTATATCATACTCGCAGTTGACTATTTTACAAAATGGGCCAAGGTGATGCTTACATTAAACAATAGTGGCGAAATGGATACTCTTTTATTTTTCAATCATGTAGTCTCCAGATTCGGTGTTCCACAAGCTATAGTCACAGATCATGGGTCATATTTTTGCAATCACATGATGGTTGAGTTGGCTGCCAAATTAGGACTATCTCATGACAGCTCTACTCCGTATTATCTGTAAGCTAACGGACAAGTTGAGGCAATCAACAAAGTCCTGAAGCGCATGTTGCAAAGGATGATTGGAGTCCATAAACGTAGTTGGCACCTGATCATGTACTCAGCCTTATGGGCATACCGGACATCGGTGAGGAATGCGACCGGGTTTAAACCCTTTCAGCTGGTGTATGGCTTGGAAGCAATCTTACCAGTTCAGTGTGAAATCTCGTCCCTCAAACTCGCAATTGATCTCCTCCCGGGAACTTCAAAAGAGGAGGTTCGTTTCTTAGAATAAATCCAACTGGATGAAACCCATCATGATTTCGCCTTGACTAATGAAGCGCACAAGAAATGAGTCAAGGCGCAATTTAACAAGAATGTCAAACCCCGTGTCTTCTCAGAAGGCGACCTAGTCTTACTTTACGACCAGGAATCTGATAAATTGGGAGCAGGTAAGTTCCAGTCTTTCTGGATGGGCCCCTATATTGTTAAGAATGTATTGGGAAAAGGACCCTACGATTTAGTGGATTATGATGGGATTCCACTGACGCAACCGTGCAACGAGTTGTACCTTAAGCGTTACTATGCTTAACTCAGTATAGTAACACCTATGCATTTGTTACATTTTTGTTTTCGATAAGAGCAATAGTTTTGGTTAGGTAATCCACTTTTTCATTTGTTACATATTTCGAACCAATTGGAATCATCCATTGGATATGCCGACAGAGCAAGCCGTAGTTCGCGGAACCTATCTTCTGCGGCCTGGGCCATCTTTGATCCAAGCGGTGAGTTAGTAAGTTTCAGAGGGGTATGTATTGGCCGATCAATGAGCAACATCATTGACTACAATGCGTTGATAGAGCTCCTCTCTGATGCCATCGCACATGGCATACGCCGACTTGTTGTCAGGCTAAACAGCTCATCATTCTACAGCTCACTAGTATCTATTCTGTGCAAAATCCAATTATCTATCGCACGTTCCTAAGGGTTAAGATTTTGGAAAGACAGTTTGATTCTATCCAATATCAACATATTTTCATAAACTTAAACACATTAACAAATTCATTGGAAAATTATGTGTTAGATAGACATTTGCGACATTTATAAAAGAAAAGCATTTCATCAATATTTGCATCAGGATCATGTAACTTAACCAAAATGAAGCTCCGAAAATCAAAAATATACATATAACTGTTTATACATAGTGTTCTGTGTCTAGGACAAAATCGGTCAAATGACCCAAAAACTCAAAATACTAGGGGGCACCCTAGTCTAATGGTGCTAGTGATAACAAGTCACCACCTATGTAATCATGCGTAAAAGCCTAGTCCATCGATGTGGCACGCCAGTAGTATGTCGCTGTAATCTCAGAGGCAGCTCATCAGTCCTCACATCTGGGATATTGAGAGTGAGGCCTTCGATCTGATCCTGCAATGCTGCAAGAGTCTCGGCCACATACAGGTTGTGAAGGACAGCCCTCCCTACAGCCTCTCCTGCTGGAACAGCAGATGGTGCTTTCAGGCGCACTCTTGGTCGCATTGGTCTAATATCTGCATCAGCACATGACTTATGATTAGTCTTGATAAAAGAAAGCACAAGAACATTATAAAAGCGATAAACAGGGATATGTGTTAGGGTCCCACCCTAACCCCCTTATTTATGTAATGGGATCACATCATAGTCAAGAGTCAATAAAGGCCATATTAATAATTGTAAGTGGTTAATCCACAATTAATAACGGAACCACTATTAGTTGCAAATGGTCCGTAGTATTAGATAGATGGTATTATTAATACCACGGTCTTGCCCCGTGGTATTGCATGTATGAGTCATATATAAAGGATAGAGACTCCCTGCGAGGAGCATCGTGTCTTATTTTATAATCGAGCTCTGCTCTATTGGAGGTTGCCCCCTCGAAGAGGCAAATGAACATTACTCTCT